>CABFVX010002136.1:69779-126464 GCA_902151425.1 Timema shepardi | reverse complement strand
TCCGAGCTCTCCTTGTTAACATGGGACCCACCCAGTAACTTTGCCTCCAAGCTCTCCTTGTAAACGTGGGTATCTGTTTACCTCAGCGCGCTGCCACCAGGGGCGATGTGTTGGGCTGCTCCAAGTGTCAAGAGAAACCTCGCGATAAGCCGCGCCATAGCGGTAATGACTTGATTGATTAGTGTTGCGACAAATGACAGCTCGGGCTGTGACACGTCCCAAGGTCCTGAAGAACATATACAACAAACACACGGTACAGTCACTTCCCGACCGTTGTGCACCTCATGAACCTACCTAGACTGCGTGTTTGAGGTACCTAGCTAGTACTTGCGAGTCAGAGTTTGTGTATATTTTTAAGATAGTTTTTTATTTTATGAAAAAGATCTACAACTTAAAGCTTGCCGTTTAATATCCCAAATTCACCAATATTAAAGTACCCTTTTAAACTTTTTTTTTCCAATTTCCTTTGTTTTCCGGGTTTTTTTACACCAGGAAAATAAAATAGCCTTCACTTTATTGACTATCCTCGTTTTTAAGGTGCGTGATAACCCTCCTCTCCCTCCACGAAAATGCTGGCACAGATATTATAAGCTCCACCTTACTCGTGCCTCATCTCATTATGCGGTTATCCCGGACGGGTAGTAAGACAATTTAACGTGAACACAGTTTATCCTCCTCGCGTCCTAGAAACCCGCTAGCAATAAAGTGAGTCTGGCCTTGTCTCGACAGCTGCTCGTCAAACTGATGTTAAACTGTTGTTAAACTGACAACATCCGCGCAAATATTGGGACAACTACTCAAGCTATCGTTTCATCGTCTAGCGACACGACGTGACAACTGCTTCCAGTAACCCTCATCTACATGGTCCGTAATTCCCGCGGCCGTGTTGTCCCTAAAGCACGTATATTCCTTAGAAGACGTAAATCTTTTAAGTAAACACACTCCGAAAGGGGGCCGACTCGTTTAGTCAGAAATTGTCACATAGACGTTAAGCTCTAATTCAATAGACTATTTAATTCTACTTTAAATTATTTCAAAATATGGTTCATGCCAAAATAAAGTTGAAATATCCCAACAGGGTTCTTTTTTTAACCTTGTAATTTATTTTAAATTAGAGGGATAACTGCGTGAAAATGTGATGTTAGCTTATTTTAAACGACTTTTAAGGAATATTTAGGCTTGTGAGATTAGGCGAGATGAAAATGGGTTTTAGATTCAGCTTTCCTCTAACAAAGTGGTTACATGACCTGAGGGGCGCACCCCCCTGGGTAGGCGTGAAACACCCCCAGGGGGGCGTGAAACAATTAGGATTCGACGTTAAAAAAAAGAGATAAGAATTGAAGACATTCTTTATTTCAATACTTTTTCCAAAGTACGATTTTATTTCTTGAAGTATTGTCAAAATTGCCTTACAGTTGTAAAACCCAATATTCAAGAACTAATAAAAAAAAGTGCTAACCATTAAGCCTACATAATTTTTAGTCATTTTATTTGTACGATTCCTATGGCGGTGTAACATTTGTTTTCGTTTTACATCATAGAAGTGGCTGTATAAAAACACTTTTTTAAAACTGTCTCAACAATAGGAGGGTGGATGGAGCATGGAAATTTGACTATCTATCAAGGGGGGCGTCAGCTTAAAAAGGTTGTGAACCACTGCTATAACGAATACACCAATTTTATTATACGCTCACAAAAGAAAATTTTAAGATATTTGAAAACTAAAAGCGATCTTTCCTCTTGGCCTTGAGATAAGTTTCTTGGTTTTATTTCCTCTCTTTTTTTGTTAGCATGATAAAGAGTGGTTGTAGGAGAAGGATAAAAGAAAGTATAAGCTCAGACAGAATAAAGTCGTTCCAAAAATGACAAAAACTATTGTATTTTAAGCTGTTTGACCTGGGAGCGATTGACACTTTTTAAATAATTTTTCACATTATTATTTATAACATTATCAAAAATTAGTGTTATTAAAATAACCTAAATTCATTATCCTTTTCCTAATAAAAATGAACCAACATTATTTTTATTAATCTAATAAAACACTCCAGATACACATATTAAACAAAAAACCGAGATATTTTCAAAAAATTTCAGATTTTCCAAAAATAAGTAATCAGTAAACTAACCTTAATTTTATAGCTAAAATACAAATTTAAAAAATCACGCTGAGGTATGAACATATAATATCTAATCATCAAATATGAACAAAATCAATTTTTTGTTGAGCGTTTAGGGTTATATAATATGCCCAAGATCCATTATAGACTGAAGACAAAGAAAATATTCACAATCACAATACTTTCTCTCCACGAAAAGTGAGAAGAAAATTATTTCTCACACAAGTGCGCTGACAATCAATCTAGCAATGCCGCATTCAATATTTTCTATTGTTTGTTCTTCTCTTACCACTCCAAGTTGTACAACTGCGCGGTAAACTGTCGAGTTTGACATTTACGAGTTTACTGCTGGTAGTAAATACTACCTGGTTTGACTTCAGTTCGTCCCGCCCTCGTTGCAAGTCGCGCGCGGTTTACTTGGGAAATAACTTCCCGCACACACATGGTAGGCTGCATATTATTCTAAGTTTGCGTTTGGTTTCCAAACGCTTAGCATAAAAAGTTATTTTTAGAATCTGGGACTAAACCCCGGTATAATACCAACGCGTAACCTGTTTTACTTTCGTAACCTGTGCACCAAACCGTACTTAAGGCACTAGAATAGTCGATCAGAAATTCCTTAAGGCCAAAAACCAAGTGGAAGAAGCTGTCCGGTAGTAGGTGAACAAACTAGAGAGGAGGAAAATATATTTTATTTAATAATAATAATATTTAGCGCCGCGTCTTACTACCCGTTCGGGTTATACGCTTTAAGTACTAATTACTCTAACGGATTAGGAATTGGAAAGGTTTAATTAGAGGAAGTGAACCCGAATTTGCGTGGAGGGAGAGTGGAAAACCATTTAGGAAAAACCACCCCCAGTTCACCCGACCGAGATTCGAACCTCGATCTCCCCGTCCTCAGCAGTCGAGCCCAACACGACTAGCGCGTTATCCAACTACGCCACCGAGGCGGGTTTTTATTTATTTGAGGTATTTAATACGCATTTTCTGAACCGACTGATTGTATCAGTATACAAGAATGTCTATGAGCTAGAGGCAATGGGGTCTACCAATTAGGCCGGTAAAGGTATTTTCACATACCTTCCAGGGTTCTTTTACACGCACTCGGCATAGAATAGACGGCTTTACTTTGCCTCCGAAGTAAATTGTGACGGATTTTGATCAGTCAAGAAAAATCCGTCATCCGGTTGGGTTGAACATCTCGGGTCTTGAGGCGAGCACTTTACCCTCAAGACCACTATAGTAAAATTACAACACAATTTGTGTTAAATTGTATTATTCTATTCTCAAAGATCCATTTAGAGGAGATGTATCTTCATTTTCGTGGAGAGAGTGGGGAAACAGTTTGGGAGAAACCACCTTCAGTAGTCTTACACCCAACCGGGATCGAACAACAATCTCCCCGACATCGGCAGTCTAGTATATTGCATGAGTAGCGCCTTAGACCATGCGGCCACTGAAGCGAGTATCTGTTGTTAGTTCTAAAAATACCGACCTTAAGGTGGGATGGTAGAAAACACGATTGGAAACGTAAGAGTGTAATATTCTTACTTGGTGAATATCTATCAAGGGTGTCCTGGAATTTAATGACAACTTTTGGTCTTCATTTAAAAAGTATCTTACCTAATGCCGCTTTGCTCATGACAGATATTAGAGATATGTTGATATTACCATGTTAAGAAAATTAAACTAAATGTTTGTATAGAAACAATTTTTGATTCATTTTGGTGAAAAAAAGTTTTTTACTATAAAAAAAATGCTAAAAAATACCGAACGTCGCTTTCCTCTTCGTTCAGAAAAGTCTCTACGCCCCAAAAACTGTGTGCTCCAGTTATCAAGTGTTGTATTCATTATAAGGAGCGACCAGTGACAGCAGAACTAGAACAGAAGAGGTTGGGGACAGAGAGGGGGTGGAAGAGAGACAGAGACAGAGGACGTTGTCGCTGTGCCCGGGCAGACCAGGGCGGAAGGGGAGACGTCTTTTGACCCAGCGAACAAGTAAAAGAGGGCGGGAGTGAGAGAAAGGGGGTTGCTTTGAGGCAGTGCCACAGCCTGATCGATCCGAGGCTAGGCTTGCAGGAGAGGGCGAGTGACAGACAGGCATCAAGCAACGGACGAGCTGTGGACAGTCGCCGCGCGACAAAATGGGAACCCGTCAACATCTGGGATAGGGTCGGGAATAAGACACGTGAGACGGAAAAGAAAAATGTCAACAATTTTCATTTTCTATTGGGGAAATATATATACATCACCGCGTCTTACTGATTGTTCAGGTTATACGCTTGCATTATAATTACTCTAATGTCGTAGGGATGAGGAAGGAAGCCTTTAAGAGGTAATCTACCCGCTTTTCCGTGGAAGGAAAGTGAGAAACCATTTGAGGAAAAACCACCCTCAGTACACCCGGCCGGACTCGAACCCTGATCTCCCCATTATCGGCAGGAAAAAGTGACGTCTTAGACCATTCGGCCACAAAACGGGTCGAAGATAATTTGAATGAGTTCCAATAAAGCAGTGATGGCTATCCCGGTTCGTTTCTCATTCTTTACGTATCGACTATAGCGCCTGGTGGTTGAATTTGTCACTATCGTCGGTTCTACCGCAGGCCAGATATGTTACTAATTCAATGCTATAAGCAAAACCCGAGTGCATCTTTTTCCCTTGATATTTTTAACAGTTCGAAAATTTTATCAAAAAATGTTTATTTCAAATTGCATATTTTTGTTTGGATTTTATTTTATGTTTTATTGTTACTATTATTATTAACATCAGGTGTTCTGTCTTACGACGGACCGATTCCCTTTTTTTTTCAGTGAAATTAGACCGTCAATGCGCCCTGTCATCCAGCTCCTAGAATGATCTTGTTCTTCTTCTTTTACCAGCAATTAGCTAATTAAAATAATTCTAAGGTTGGCAAGTATTTGCTAACACACTCGCCCCCCAGCGCATTATTTGATGTTTATATATATCACCTCCCACAACACAGTCCTTCAGCTATTAGTAGGATGCAAGCCACCGGATTAAAAAATTTCCTTATCCAAAATTTACCGGAAAATGTTCATCTTTAGTTGGACATTAATGTAAAAAAAAAGTATCGCCCGCAAAACATCGAAATTTTATAAATAAATATCAACTTAAAAAAAACAACTAAATAATTGTAATGGAAACTTATTTTTAATAAATAGGGCCTACATCTAAAATCTCTATACGAATTCTAACTAAATAGAATTAATTAATAAAATTCATATATATATATTTTTTTAAAAAAATACTAGTAAAATAAACAGAGTAAATAATTTGCAGTTCAATAATTTAAAACATAAAAAATCTGACGTTAATTGTTTATCAGTGCCTTTATTTATTGAACTTTAACATTAAATGCTTCGAATATCGGGTATAAAAAAATCGATTGTAGAAAATCATCGACCAAAACATATTGATAGTGAAAATCCCGAATATCGAATCTTAAACACCGATGTTTTAAAAAATATCGATGTCCATCCTTAATATGAGAGGTGTCCAGTGTTCCATTCTCTTAAACGTGATTAATGATTACTAACCACTTATTAATTCTTTGAGAGAAATAATCACTGAGGCAGGACAGGAGGAAGTTAAAGTATGGTCAGAATGAGCTGGAAATAGCTTTTTATTTAAAGTTATAAAAATTACCAAAACAATTTTCAAATATATGTATGTGTCAAGTAATCTGTAGCTGTCACTTTTGAAAGATGTCATCAATGTTGAAAGATTTTGTCTTCCTAGCAGAATCCTATACTATAGCTTGAAATACCTCAAGTTTTACACCTCAACGAAAGCGACTGTCCTGAGAGGAAGAGGTAAGAAGAGATAAAGAGGTAGGAGAGAAAGAGCGTTCTTTCAGCATCTCTCGCACAGTCCAGAACTGACTGATGAGGTGAAAAGGATGAAGAGCTAAGGGGAAGGAAGGTATATGATGCAGTAGAGCGAGGGAGTGGGGGGGGGAGGGGAAGTAACATTAGGTCAGCGCGCGGGGATATAGTTCGAGGCTAGTCAGTCGCGCCTAATAATACCTACAACAAACCCCCTCACCCCCCTTTCCAATGTAAAGGGTGGGGGGTGGTTTTAAGGGGGATGAAGAGCGACAAAGTTCCCGCTGATGACGGCAGTTTCCGACCTGCCAAAGTCGCCCTGCTGCTTTCTGGTCCTGACAGTCGACCCCCTTTCCCTCTTCACCTGCCACCCCCCTCATGTATTCACTAGAGAGCTTCTTTCGGAAGTCTGGGGAACGTGAAAATGTGGCGACACACGAAAAAACAAATTTTCCTCTTAGACATCACTAAATAAATATCCAATGTTTAGAAATTTATTAATTTTATCTATGTGTCTTAAGGGGACAGTCAAAGATAAACGGGAAACATTGACAATCAATGCTATTGTAAAATATAATCCTTAAAACAAAAAATTCGAATTTCATATAAATAGATGTTGAATGTAGAGTTTCTTAGTATTAATATAAAATAAATATTAAATTATATAATTGTTCCTAGTTCAAATTTTGCCTGCGCAACACTATGTTTGAAACTGTGCAAGGTTCGTTTGCTCAAAATAACAAAAATGTAACTTTTTTCCCCCCTTTGATTTTTTTTTAAAATTATTCTTGTATTTAAGCCACGGAAAATAAATTGCTTAGTATAATTCTAATTTGTTTTTGCTTATAAATATCACAATAAATTTCAAGTTATATTAAGGAATATTAGTTCTCCAGACGCATACGAAAAGTGGACTGAATTATCAAGTATATTTCTTTCATAAGACCAATTTTAAACCATAGTTCTAGCATTTGACACCACGTGGCAGCAAGGTCGTGCTAGAACAATGAAAAATTTGCCAAAGATTTATATTGAATATTAATTGTGACGGTGACGAGGTGAGATAAAGGTTTGGATCCCAGAGCGGGTGTACCTATAGTGGTCTTTCTTAAATTGGTTTCTCAACCTCTCTTCACACAAATGCAAGTACATTTACATTTAAAAAAAGTATATAATCTTTGGCCCATTATGGGTAAAATATAAGTTTAGATGGAATGGGTAGTAAGACGTGGTGGGTGATCTTAGAGACTCCTCACCTGCTCAAAGAAGAAAAGCGATTCCTACAGAACCAGACGCACCCCTCACCCCCTCAATATTTTTTCCACACACTGGGGCCCCACTTGGACCCGAAGAAGCCCCCTAACGACGGAAACGGCCGTCTTGTCAACCCTGGTCTCTGAGATGGATGGGACGTCAAGACTCTCTAGAGTCCCCCCCCCCCTGCCACCCCTTTCACAAAGACTCGTCTGTACAACTGACAAGTGTCTAGCTCGGTTTTGAGAGAAGGAGGTTGAGGGGAGGGATGATTGATAGATTGGGCTGGCATGGTAGTTCAAACAACGGCGACTGCACGGTGCACACCGGTTCCCTAATGGCGACCGGCTTTTACCTCTAATAGCCGACATCACTGGGGAAAGTAGGGAGGGAAGGACTTCATCGTCACACACAGCCCCAAGCAAGCAGTCTAGAAACCACCCTGTCTTACCATCAGTCAAGGATATATGTATTACTAGAGGAGCTACATCGTCACACAACCCCGAGCTAGCAGTCTAGAAACCACCCTGTCTTACCATCAGTCAAGGATATATTTATTACTAGAGGACCTACATCGTCACACAACCCCGAGCTAGCAGTCTAGAAACCACCCTGTCTTACCATCAGTCAAGGATATATTTATTTCTAGAGGACCTACATCATCACACAACCCCGAGATAGCAGTTTAGAAACCACCCTGTCTTACCATCAGTCAAGGATATATTTATTACTATGAGGACCCACATCGACACACGACCCTGAAATAGCAGTCTAGAAACCACCCTGTCTTACCATCAGTTGGATATATTTATTACTAGAGGACCCACATCGTCCCACAACCCCAAGCTAGCAGTCTAGAAACCACCCTGTATTACCATATGTCAAGGATATATTTCTTACAAAAGGACTTACATCGTCACACAACCCCGAGCTAGCAGTCTAGAAACCACCCTGTCCTGACAGTCCAGGATATAATACTATAGGCCATTCCACTCACAAATTGCAGTAGGCCTACAGGCTACCATGACCACATACTATCTCTTTTTAACACATCGTATTCCTCATAAGCGCTGTCCTTTTTCTACCCATCGGATTTATCATTTTGTAGCTTAAAAATTAGCACAACTATTTCTATGAAATTAGCATGCTATATTACATAACATTCACTAATTCCTCTATTGAAAGCAATATAAACTAGATAAAAATAAGACATTGATTATTTACAAAAAATTAAAATTAGCACTGTCTCAGTTTAAGTATATTACATTCACCGTTGCAAATGACTTCTGAAAGGCCTTTTTCCCTACCATAAATCTACTATATAGTAGGATATTGGTAGGAAAAAAGACCTTTAAGAGAGTAATTCCTACCGTGGATAGAATTTAGTTTCCAAATTAATCACGTCATAACTCTCGTTCCATTTGTGTAGGAAAGCCAAAAATGTTATGGTAACTGTAGTAATAATTATGGACAGGGCCCGGATTTTGATGACTTAAAAATTATTTTTAAAAAAACTTTAAAAAAATGACCTGAAAAGTCTAAATAATCACTTTAAATTTTCAAAAAATTACTTAAAATAATGAATAAAAAGTCGTAATAAATGCGCACGACTAAATCAAACATTCACTTTACAAAACATATAAATATATATATATAAAAATATATACATATATATATATATATATATGTGTGTGTGTGTGTGTGTGTGTGTGTGTGGGTGTGTGTGCATTGAAAAGCCAACAACCGAACTCTTTGATTCTGCTAAATATTATAATAATAATTTACAAATATCTGCTTCAGAAGTAAACACATAAAGGATATAAATATCATCGACAATATTATCTTCTCATTCCGACAACTGTGTATTGTAGAAATTATGTATTTATAAATGATCAATAGTAAAATACTTATTCATCAAGAATGCCTCAAAATTACAAAAAAAATCCTTGAAAAATGCTAAAAAAATTAGTCTTACAGGACGCAAACCAAGAAAATATTACCTAAAATTCCTAAATGACAAAAAATGACATAAAATAGAATCAAGGAATCATGAACAAAGCTCATGTACTTATGAACATAGTTTGTGATGAACCAATAAAAAGATGACGCGTCATAAAAATCCGGGCCCTGGTCATGAACAACGCCCACAAAGCCTAAAATATCATAGATATTATACGAGGGTTGAAAATAAATTAAAATATCTTATACCTCCTGAAATATTTAAAGCAAAACATAAAAAAAAAAGTTGTCTTGTTTGAAACTTATTTTCCTTTCTATTGTATGTGGGTATATTATGTAAAATACATTTTAAGAAAAGTTAAATTTATTTAAAAAAAAAAAACTATCGTGCTGGCCAATAGTACAGTAGCCCCATGGCTTCTCTGGTGCTGACAGCTGACGGCTTTGAAAAGTTACCAGACCAAATTATGTATCCCTACGCCGAACCAAATGATCTGCAAGAACATGTGTTTAGCAGCTGTCACTTCTGACAAGTCAATATTTGGGTATATACCTAAATGTTGACTGTCAGAAGTCAACTGTGAACTGTCAGTTAGCACCAAAGAAGCCATGGGGCTACTGTACCTCCCATTTGTGTGTAGTGGAGTTTTGAAAATTGTAGTGTGTGTCAAACTTGATCTACACGGTGCTTGGTCTTAGAGAGCATAAGCAATATAACACACCTATGACGTTGAAAATTGAAGAGTGGTGTCAGTTCAACCCATTCACATAAAAATTGATAATATTGCCTACACATAAGATATATATTACGTCAATTTTACATTCATGTAGAAACAAAATTAATATATATTTTTTTCAATAGTCGCAACTGTCGAGATGTTAAATATTTGAAACTCTACTTAATTCGCATCAACAATTTATTATAACATAATATACTTTCAAGTAAATAAGCCAGCTACCCGCACTGATGTTCGAGAGGTCTAAGGTGTTGTACTCTCATTACACTTTTATCACCGTTAGTAATCAGGTCGGTGTTCAAATCCTGGCCGAATTCACCGGCATAAGTAAAACAGCTAATCAAGCACCCAGCGCGTGTACCAAATGAGTTTGTGGTCACGGGTTCTACTCCCGACATGGTCAAAAATTTACTATGGTAAATTGTTGGCTGGGACACTGAATGTTGTGTTTTACTTGGTACAGTATTAGGTTAGTTTGTAATTCGTGTGTTAATATACTCAGGATGTTTGAAAATCTAACGTAAAATACACCCAATTAAAAATATAATTATATATTTCAAGTTGATTTTATCAAGCGATTTTCCATATTTCAAGGCAAATACCGAGGTAATGGTGTGAATTCCTGGTTAGCTCAGTGATAAGAGTATCGGCGTATTAATCCAAAGGTATCGGGTTCGATGCCCATGTTCAGGTATTATTTTTAAATTTAAAGAATATGATATTCAGATGCGGCTATAACAGTACTTGGTAAATATAATAACTTGTATATTTAATCCATCATGTATAGCTGGCCTATCTTTCATAAAACTAATTAAATGTCATTGTCCAATAAAATAAATATAAAAAAGCATGTACCATTTAAATTGAAACTAACCTCTCCTACAACCAATAATTTTATAATGTTATCCTAGAAATTACTAAACAAAGAAATTGTTAATTTAGATTAAGACAAACAATATATAATTTTAGAAGAATTGTATTCGTATTTATGGGTAGAAAGAGTGTGTGTGTGNGGGGGGGGGGGGGATTTAGGGAAAACCTATCCCCAGTTACATCAGGCCGGGGATTCGATTACTGAACTTACTGTCACCGGGAGACAAGAATTAGAGGCATAGCCCACGTGAACACCCATGCGGGGGTAGCGCCCAAGTTCAAAATCTTTAAAAGCCAAAAGAACCATTATCAATATTTCTGGAAACCAAAATTAAAATGATTGGAATCCACTACGAGGTTCGAATCTCGGTCGGGTGTACTGAAGGTGTTTTTTTTGAAAATGGTTTTCAACTCTTCTTCTTCCGCGTAAATGCAGGTATACTTTCTGTAAATATAGCTTTCCTAAACCCTAAAACCATTATCGTGATCAGCATATAAAAGTATAATCCGAATAGTTAGTAACACGTGGTGCTAAAAAAAAAGTTAATAGGTGAAGTTGTAAACTGTATTAAATGGTATCGTCTCGCGGGGGGGAGGGGGAGGGTATAATGGTAGAGGCCCCACGAATTATCATTGGTTTCAAGGGGTCTGCAGTATGGACTGCACCATCCGCCCAACGAAGAAGGTGTTTCTTTACGATGAAGTCCTTTCATTGTAATTCTTTATTACAAAGTAGTTTGTTAGAAAGAGAGAAAGCAGTCATCATCAACTGGCTATCTGCCGCCTCCTTGAAAAAAAAAAAGTTTTAGTCCAAACAATCTTTCTGGCGCTTCACCGGAGTTGCTTATTCATCATGTCCAATATCAACGAAAACATGAAAAGTAAAAAAAAAGTAAAAAACTCAGTGACGTGGGCTCGCAAGCGAGCTATACCGACCGAGCGGCCGCCACACATTGACGAATATTCAGTAGTACCAACATTAGCGGACAGAGGGTGTCATGCGATCAGCACAACGAGCCTTTCAGTCGTTAATCTCAGTTTTCTGGACCGTAAATGCTACTTATTTAATTAAGTAACTTCTCGATTGTCTTCTTGAGTCTGACCCCGTTCCGGACCCACTGGTTCACAGAAAACCTGGAAGCGCCGGGGATCGTACCCGGATCTGTAGCCAGAAACTGTTAGAAGATCCTAAATATCGTGAGACGTGTTTTTACAAGTACATTAAAGTGAATATAAAAATATTTTGGAAGAGTTTATTGTAGAATTTAAATTTAATTTACATATGTAAAAAATAAACCGCTAAATTGACTAGTTGGCTTCTTATAAGCTGATATTGGTCAATTAGGTCGATTTTAATTAGAATTAACGATACTAAAAGTTTACATAATTTTATTAAGTAGTAGATATTATCGTTCTTTACCTATTTTATTTTCTCACGACCCCTCAGAGAGAGAAAGTATTGTGATCGTCAAAAAAATCTAATTAAAGATTTTTATGTTTATCGACGTTTCATGACCCCCTAACGTAAAAATAGTGATTTTTTTGGTTTTTTTGCAATGTAGTGTACTCCGTATCTCGGCCTAGACCCGAAGCCATTTTACCAATCGTACTAAAACTTGCTATCTAGGGCTTTCATAAGGTTCCCCCAAGGCGTTTTTGTAAATAGATACCTAAAATTAGGGGTTTCGGTAGTTTAATCAAGGGCAAAAAGAGAAAAAAAAATTGGATCTAACGAGTTTTACTATCAAAATTCGTATCCTAGGCATTGTTCAACATCTATTTAGCCTACAAATAAAATGTCGATCCTTATTTTCCCGTTAAAATGACTTTAAATGTAATTTACAAATGCGGAAAGAGGCCTACTCTAAATACCTTCGAGAGACATTTAATTTTCAAAGATTTTCCAGGCGAGGAAACTTCAAATAACTTCCTATAGTCACCCAATTTTCAAAAATTGGTTAAATAGAGACCATCTAAAATGGTTTCTATAATAGGCATCTAATTCTAGGTGAAAGCCACTATAGATAGCTTCTAAAGGCATTCAAATTCCAAAAGCTTTATGGGGAATGACCACTCCAAATAGCTTATAGAAGAGTCAAATTTTCAAAAAAATTCCAGACGAAGGTTATTGTATATATTTACTAGACATTTGATGGAGTAGGGTCCCCAGGCCCCTCAAAAATCCTTTTATTTGTTTTTTGCTAACTGAACCCTAGACAAATAAGGTTTCACCTTCACTTAAAACGAATAATAAAAAAGAAAGGGGAGCCCGCGTTTTGCCTCTGGTGCCGGGCCCGGACCTGAGTGCGGCGCTACACTAAATAAAGGACGACACCTACCTACAGTAGCCCCATGGCTTCTTTGGTGCTGACTGACTGCTCACAGCTGACAGCTTTGAAAAGATACTAGACCAAATTTTGTATCCCTACGCCAAACCATATGATCTGAAAAAACATATGTTTAGCAGCTGTCACTTTTGACAGTCAAAATTTAGGTATATACCTAAATGTTGATTGTCAGAAGTCAGCTGTGAGCTGTCAGTCAGCACCAAAGAAGCCATGGGGCTACTGTAGATCAGAATGGAAGGGACCAGTTCATATGAAAAACTGGTCCAATACAGTCAAATTTGGGTAGGTCTCGTCTAGTATTAAGTAAAGTGTCGCATTTGAGGAGTACTAAGTCTGACTATGAAACTGGCCGTTAGAGTTTGTATGCTACCAAGAGGGGGAAATGGGTGGGGAGAGGAGGAATATTTATAAAATAAACAAATATTGTGTTTTTAATTACCTTGATAGTTCAAATCTCGCATCCCTATAAAAGGTAGACATTAATGCCATTTTACTTTATTTTCATTGCTATCCAATATATATATACAATATATCTATGAAAGGTGACAATTATAGAGCGCATGGAATGGCGTTACATATAAAATATATGAGAATGGTTTTACTAACTTTTCATAACTATCAGAAAATTTCGTTTCTTTCTAAATCTGGCTCTACCAGCTGAGGTCGAGTACCCGTTCTATATAAGGTTTGCCACTATTTTCTTCTATAAAAATCTCTGTATTTTTCAAAAGGAATTCCCATTTTCCCAGGCAAATTAAATTGAAGAAAAGAGTATTATAATTTCATTTTCCATCAAATTGACCGAGTGTAAAGTCACGTAACTCATGTTTAAAACAAAAAGATTTAATATTATTGATGGGGAAATATATCTTCTCTCGCTTCACACCCTTGATTAAGGAGTAATAATAAATGTTTTAATCAGCGTGCTTAATTCTTCAGTTCACTTTTTAATTCATTCAAAGACTTACTATATTAATATTTCAGTTAAATGTTCCAAATTAACAAATATTCCAATATATTTTTTATTAGTTTTGCAAAATTCCGTGTGTTTTATCGATTTTTTCCAGACACAAAAATTTACCTAAATTTTCCAGGCTTTCCAGGTCTGTGTCAATCTTCCATGTATACGGATACAGAGAAGATACACGATAATATGCTGTCCAATAGGGAGGATTAGTGATTTCGAAAGCTTTGTTATATATAGATTTTTTTTAAGAGAAATGATGTTATAGTAAAGAAGCTCTCTCAATAGCTTAGTTATATATTTTTTCGAGAAAGGATATCATAGTTGAAAAGCTCAATAATAATGCACCAAAGTAATTACACAAGATAACATTATTTTATTATTATTTTGGTTCATAGTAATCTCAATTTGTTCACCTTCACTCACAAACACATTTTATGATTTTTCCTAATTTTGTGTAAAATATAATTATTTTCAGTCACGATTAATATACACATTTTATGAGTAGGCCCCCTATCATCTTGCAATTAATATTTGTGCCAAAATGGTACTTTTGACTCTAGTTGATAACTCTTATGAACTTATGATTTGTCTGTAACTAATGTTAGTGCCAAAATGATATTTTTGACTCTCGTTGATAACCCTTACGAACTACGATTTGTATTTTATTAATGTGTGTGCCAAAATAGTACTTTTGAATCTAGTTGATAACACTTTAGCGAGCTAACCAGTCCAGGCCCGTACAAACTAAATCTGTTGAAGAAAATAATTTCGCGAAATAAAATATATATGTATATATAATCGTATATATTAATGTTATAACATAATTTGTTACATATCACGCCTCGGGAACATTGCCGGGTAAGAACGGCTCCATCGGAAGAGTTGCACACACAAGCCTCCATTCAACTCTAGACTCGACTCAACAAAACTATCTAACGAACTGAGTGGATTTCTGCGTGGCTCGTGAGGGTGTGGACGTCAAGGCCAGGTGCCTACGTGCTGTTATCAACGTCGAGGGGTGCTTCTGAACCCCACCCCCCTTTTGGCCCGTGGTTCGTATGTCCAACCAGTATAAAATGCCTCGGCCCGCTGAGAACAAAGCACAGTTCCAATCTAATATTCGACGACCGACGTGTCTCCGATCTTCTGTCCATCAATAACATTGTGGTCACGATGATGGTGCTGTCAGACTCGCCGGACAGACGGAATTAACTTGTCGTAATCTATAAACTTTTTTTTAGAAGGGAGTAGGAGGCTTAAGATGCGGCGGAAGGGAGCGCAAGTATTTTTACAGTTTTTATAAAATTGAAATGTTTTGGCCAAAATAAATAAAATATTTCTCCATTAGCAACATAGAGTTTAGTTTTCTCCACACGGTGATATCAACAGATCTTGGATATCTGTCAAAGGTGTCCTGGAATTTTGTCAACACTTTTTAAATAAAGAGAAAATGTTTTGACAAAATTCCAGGACATCCTTGACAGATATCCAACATCTGTTGATATTAACATGTGTAGAAAACTAAACTCTACATTGCCAATGGAGAAATATTTTTTCTATTTTGGCCAACAAAATGTAATGCTATCAAAACTGTAAAATTATTCGCGCTCCCTTCTATCATGTAAAGTAAAAGGGATTTTTCTTACAAATTGAGAGTTTCTGTCCCTCTTGAGTTTATTAACTATATATATATATATATAATTAAGTAATGTTTTCATTGGCAATGTCATGTGAAATTATACGTATCTCTTGTTTTTCTGTTTGGTCCTTAGGACCAGTGGTTTCATTGGAGTGTGTCTCTCTCCTTAGCATGTATGATCGTATTATGATCTGCTGTGCCATCGGGCGGTAAAGGGGGAATTTAGGTTGTTCCAGGCCCGATGTCAAGACCTAGTTAGGTAATGGTTAGCTTTTCTTGTGGAACTTTGGCAACTTACACTTTATTGTTCACCTGATTGCTGTGTGCAACTTGTGGGTTTGTTCCTGCCCTTCCGGCGTGGCCCGCATTCAATCAGATGTTAGTGCATACTTGTTCACCTGATTGCTGTGTGCAACTTGTGGGTTTGTTCCTGCCCTTCCGGCGTGGCCCGCTTTATATTATGTATTTATGCGTTGTTGTTCCCCTGATTGCGATAGGCAACATGTGGCTTTGTTACTACCCTTCTGGCTAGGCCCGCACCCTATTTGATGTTCATAGATTATAACCCATGCCTGGTATGGATTGTAGTTGGCACCTAGGTTGATTGTGGTTTAACTATTGATACCTGGCTATACTAATTGGTTACTTGCCGGCCTATACTGTATGGAGGCCTAGAATCCTGAATGACAACTTTCCCTAAGATATTTGCCCGATGTTTCTATGACTTGAACAAATAGACAATTCTCTGAAACCTATGTAACTGATTCAATTACGTTAAGCTAGATTCACGGGCATATATCGTTACAATTATAACACGAACCTTATTTTGTTTTCTAATTAATCTTTGGAATAATAATAGTTTATAATTGTTTTCCGAAAGCATTAAAGCCCTATTAGACCATGTGTTATTGATTAAGTTTGTAAAACCTTCTTTATTAATCACCAGAAATTGTAAGCGTAATCAAATCTCGCAGATTACGGTGGGCAGGACATGCAGTGCGAATGGCATAATCTAGAACCGTGTTCAGGGTATTGACTGGTAAAACCAATGGGAAGAGACTATTGGGAAAACCCAGACACAGATGGGAGGTGAACATTAGAATGGACCTGAAAGAGATATCGTGTAATGAGGTGGACTGGATAGAACTAGCTCAAGATGAGGATTAGGGTGTATTGAGGTCAACTGGGTAGGACTAGCTTAATATCGGGATAGTGTGTAATGAGGTGAGTTGTATTGAACTAGCTCAAGATAGGGATAGGATGTAATGAGGCGGACTGTATTGAACTAGCTCAAGAGATAGGGATATAGTGTAGTGAGGTGGACTGGATAGAACTATCTCAAGATAGAGATTGGGTGTAATGAGATGGACTGGATAGAACTAGCTCAAGATAGGGATAAGGTATAATGAGGTGGATTGGATAGGACTATCTCAAGATAGGGATAGGCCTAAGTGGCGTGTGGTCATGAACTTTCAAGTTCCTAATACCATAGAATAGAGTTCAAACCCCAACTATCCTTTGTCTACTCCGAGAATATTGGATTAGATAAATGAACTATTAGTTTAGGAAGGACATAATATTAGTCTTATGTTATGACTCAAGGTTACTCATCTATTATTTTTGGATAAACTTTTGTTTTGATTAACAAAGAAAGTTCTTCAAACTAAATAAGTTGGCTCGAATAACTATTTGCAAACTAAGAAAATATACCAACTATTTCAAATAAGACTGTATGTTTTTGTTCTCAGTTACTATGTGTAACAGGATGAGTGAGATATATAACGTAATATATTATAAACAACTGAAGAAAAATCCATGCATTTCGGCTTACAGTTTAAGTATAGTAATTTACTATATATATATATATTCACAGTGTATTATTATTATTATTATTATTATTATTATTAGCACCACGTCTTACTACCCGTTCGGGTTATACGCACTTATGCTAATGTGTAATGGTAGGGTGATTGTGAGATGAAATGAAGGACCTACAGTTTAACGTGGAATCCGAACCACGGTGGAGGCCTGGCATTGCTCACATTCACAAGATGTCTTGTCAGAGGTGAAGGAAGGTTTTGGTAATCAGATAAATAAAGATATAAAAAACATTATATAACAAAATATTAGTTTAAATAATATTAGTGAAGTTTAATCAAATTTTCTGAGATTTAAGAATTAAAGACACTACACAATATAATTTACATAATAGCAGAAGTAAAATACTACAAAGATCCATGCACAAATATCTCAGAAAAAGTAATTAAACCCCATTAATGTAAAATAATCAATTAGAGTAAACAAGAATTATTACATTAAACCATTCGTTAGCAAATTTTGGAGGAAAGTTGTGTGTGTGTGTGTTGTGTGTGTGTGTGTGTGTGTACCCACACATACAGCTTTCCTCCAAAAACTGTATGTTTATATATATACACACACAAACATACATACAGTTTTTTATTCTTAAATCTCAGAAAATTTGACTAAACATCACTAAAATTATAAAACTCATATTTTGTTATATGTTTTTTATATTGTATACATATATGTAGTAAATTACTGTACTTAAACTGTAATATTTTATATATAATATTATATTATTACTCCAAATCTATCAATATAGATTTATATCTTTTAAAATTTAATTATTATATCCATACACTTGTAAACAAGTGAATAATTACATAGGTGACGTGGTGGCCTAGGGGTAAGGAGTCAGACCTCTGTGCTGGGAGTCCGGGGTTCAATCCTCGGTCCCGGCACAGATTTATCTGATTGCCAAACCTTTCCTTCACCTCTGACAAGACGTGTATTAATTACAGCTAGTGAATGTGTGGCATGCCAGGCCTCCACCGTAGTTCGGATTCCACGTTAAACTGTAGGTCCTCCATTTCACCTCACAATCACCCTACCATTACACATTAGCGTAAGTGCGTATAACCAGAACGGGTAGTAAGACGCGGTGATAATAATAATTACATAGTTTAGTTTATTATTTATTTAATGTGATTAATGTTATGTAAAAAAATGAGTTAAAAAAAATCAAAATACAGGTTATTTCACGTTAATATAAAGACATTGACGGACTTAACGACATGTGTTTTAATCAGTTTTTTTTAAGTTTTATAATTAAATAAGATCTACGCCATAACATTTCGTGATAAAACATTGTTAAATTAATGTTATATCCAAACTAAGTGTTTAATAATTGGGGTTCAATATGCATTTGTAGATTGATTGACGTTATTTTCTTTATCTTTTTTTTAACTTAGACAGGCGTGTAAAAAAAAATTACAAAATTAAAATCTATCAGCGCTTATCTGATTAGTAAAATAAACTTAATTAAAGAATATTCTTGACTAAATCTGACATATTTCACTCAATCCAAACAATCTACATTTAATATGACGTGGGCGTAAATTTAAGCATAATATCGTTAGTAAAAACCTTAACAAACTGGACAAATATAATAATAACTAATTAATTAATTAATTTAAATTTGAATCCTCTTAGACGCATAGAATTATTTTAACACTCGATTAAGTTACCAACTTAATCTAAGATTAACACATTATACCTTAAGTCTGATTTAGATAGAAAATAACTTTTTTTATTGACAATTATAAAAGTTGTCCCACTTTGGTGGCCGCGTGGTCTAACGCGCCACTCTCGTGTTAGACTAGACTGCCGATGACGGGGAGATCGAGGTTTCGAATCTCGGTCGGGTGTACTAAGGGTGGTTTTCCACTCTTCCTACAAGCAAATGAGAGTACACTGCTCCTAAATATAACTGTTACAATCCCTAAAACCATTAGCGTATTTAGTACATAAGCATACTACCTGAACAGGTAGTAAGACGCGCTGCTATAAAAAAGTTATAAAAGTTACTAAAACAACTTTAATATATTCTATATGTAAATTCGTGTTATCTGCAATTGTTACTTTAGATAAAGAACATAAAAAACCTATGAAATAGTATTAAAAATAAAATGAAAAAATAGTTTATCAATTATGATAGCAAAAAATAAGTTTGTATTTTCTAAAACTCACCTGTCAGGATATTTATATAACTGCCCAGGACTTGTAGAAGCAAAACATTATTTTTTTATTGGAAGCTCTTGTGTCAAAATATGCTCCATTATTTGAAAAGTGACTTCATGTCTTTGAAACATGAGGTTTGTGGTGAAAGGAGTGAGTTTAAGGGGAAGTATGCAAATAATTTATAATATCTAACAAGAAATTTATATTTTGTTGACATGATTATGACTCTTTTTACTAAATAAAGCAAAAAAATGTTTGGAAAACATATTATTTGATAGTAAAAAAGTTAATAATTTATTTATTAACCTAATAGAGTGTTGTAAGAGTTTTTGATATAAAACAAGAAATAGCTGGTTTGTTATTAAGTAATCACAATTACCTCACATCAAGCAATAGATACAGTCCAATTTTCATAAGAAGAGTCTTATATGACAGGTAGAAAAGTTACTAAATCTATTTTCACTTGTTCATACGCCAAGTACTTTGAATTGCAGCTGTAACTTTTGATAGATGATGTCAATAGTTACGAAATAATACTAATACAGGGTGGCTACAAAACATATTTTACAAAAATTCCCTGACTTTTCCAGGTTTTCTAGGAAAAATTTTTCAATTTTCCCTGGCTAATTTTTTTCCAGTTTTAATGGTGGATGATGACTTTTGTTTATTTATTATTGATCACATATTTAAAAAAAATTAACTACTAAACTTAAACGGGTTTATCAGTTATTAAAATGTTATTTTATTTTGATATTATTAACTTTTATTTTTGTGTTTGGTTGCGAAATTAATGAGATATTTTAGACATATTTTTTAATTCCCTGACTTTTCCTTATTTTTAGTTAAGTTCCCTGTCATCCAAAAATTCCCTGACTTTTCGAGGTTTTTCCTGTCTATAGCCACCATGTAATACTGTAATATAGTAAAATTATGTCAATTTTAGCAACCAAAAAAATTGTGTTTGTATTTTTCAAGTGTATTTTTTTTATTAAAATTGGTCTGTAGCAGTTTCATGATAGTTTATGCTGTGGTATTTATAGTAAATAATGCATTAGGATCACAACCCTATTCAAACAAACAGTAAACCAAATCTAAGATCAAGATATTGCCGAGTTTACAAAAAACTTAAGTAATTCAGAGAAAATTATGCTGCTTTAAAAGAAAATCGTTTCAGATGTGAATATTAAAAATAAATAATTTAAATATATTTTATGCCCCCCATAGGCCAACATTATTTTTTGAAGACAGTTTTCTCAACTAATTATAATTTTAAAACTAATTGTAAAGAGGAGAAAAAAATATTCAAAGATATATATTTTGTAATCACTATCAGATTTATTCAAATTCGCCTGGTCAAGATTAACTTCAATACAATTCTTCAAGTGTTGTTTATTTATTAATAAAATTTAAACTCTAATTATTTTATTTTATTTTTTATAATTTTTGTTTGAGGAAAATTTATATTCCTCACAGACACGAGGAGAGTCGATTATAAAATTTTAGCAAAAAACTGTTTACTAATTAGCTACGATTAAATACAATAATAGTAAACGTAACAAGTATTTGTAGCAAATATAAAATCTATTTTATGCTAAGCAACTTACTTATATTTATTAAAATAATTGTCGAGGTATCCCTTCCCCCCCTGAATGTATAAGATTTACACGTGAGGGCATAAAAGAGAGGCAATTGATAGCCTACGTAAATAAGTAACCATTTTGTTTTATTTTTTTGTTTTAAACTGATAGTTCAAAACTAAAAAAACATATAATAAAACCAATCTTTCGTTTTGATTTGACACTCAAACTATAAAAATAAGATTTAAAACTCGTTTTAGTTATCAAATACACATTATCAATTAGAATCATAAGAACTATCGTTAAATTCACAAATATTCATATGGAAATAAATCTTCTAGAAACATAATTACCAGCATTTGCATTTTGATATTAAACTAATATTTTCACTAAAAAAATCAATATCAGTTTGTCAAACACTTAAAATCACACAACTTAACACTCAGTATTTCAATGCAACTTACATTTTGGAACACACAACTTAACACTCATTATTTAAATGCAACTTATATTTTAGTATTTAATTACCGGTAATAGTTCAAAATACAAGGATGGAATCTTAATACAGTCTATCTGTTGGACAGTTTGAAAGGTAAACATTGCCAACACAAAAGAAGTTAAAAAGATGTTTCACTGAAATAAGTGTTTAAGCATTACCAAGGAGTAATCAAGGTTTTATCAGCATTCAAAGAGAGATTAAAGAATTTGTTTGTTTTTAACAACAACAACCAATATTGATTTGTCAAAACTTGCTAGATAGTTGTGACGACTACATGACATGCCCGTGATCAGTCAAAACGTGTCAAAAGCATGTCAATCATTCATTTCGACCTCAATTAAAGGAAATGTTGAGTTAAAACCAAACATGAGTTACTTTTTTGATTGACTTTCTTAGAAAACTATTACTTTAAAAAACCGATAAACTTTATTAATCTTTTAAACACTTTAATAAATTAGCTATATATATAATGTATATAAATCTATATAATGAATAGTCCTTAAGAGTCAAATTTGAATATGAAGAACCTTATCTGACAGCTAGAAAAGTTACTAGATCTACTGTCACATTTGATAGATATTATCAATACCTATAAATAACAATGATAATGTAAGATTTTAATAAAATATTGACTGTAAAAAATATGTTTGTATTTTCTAAGTGTCTCTTCCTACCAAAATTTTATTATGCTTGGTCCTATATGAAAATGTGTTCTACACAAATGTATAGGGCCTATATTTTTCTATTTTACTTTAAAAATGTACTAATCATAATGAGTTTGTTAAAGACTGGAAATAAAACATACAGTATATTGTGAAATATAGAAAATAATAATAAAATAAATGATAGGATAAATTATTATTTTAGTGTAAAATATTTTATTTACTCTGTAGAAGTCAAAATGTTAAAGTGTGAGTGTAGGGGAAGCGAGTTAAGAAAAGTATTTTCGCAGTTTTTATATCAAAACTTTTTGTCAAAATAAAACTAATTACTCTATTAGAAACATAAATAATTTAATTCTCATCCCATGGTGATATCAACAGTTTTTTTCAAGGATGTTCTGGAATTTAATGACAACTTTTTCTCTTGATTTAAAAAGTTTCTCATCTAATGCCGTTATGCTCATGACAGATATTCAACATTACTGTTGATATCACAATTTGAAGAAAATTAAACGCTAGGCCTATGTGTTTCTTCTACTGGTGAGTTTTTGATTTATTTTGGTAAAAAAAAGTTTGATATATAAAAACAGCAAAAAACACTGGCCTTTTCTCGGGTTCCCTAATTAACCCCCCACCCCCACCTTAAAACCATATATTAATAAAGTAACTTCCCTAATATTCTAAATAAATATAGGCTACTAACTCTAAACAAGATTTTCTACAAAATTATAATGTATAGGCATTTTTAAATTATTATCGCCGACAGATAAAAAGTACTAATATTTGATCTTCTTCTTCGACCCCCCACCCCCATCAGCTATTTTGTAAAATTATATAAGAAAAATCGACCGTTAGAAAACACCTCATGGCCTTTTGAACGACCGATTGTCAGTCGTGTTCCCGCCACGTGCTTTACGAGAACATGCCTCACCACACTTGACACACGTGTGTCTGTTGTGTAGATTATCATACAGGCCATGCGCGCGGTGTCTTTTGGGGGAACTCTGAAGTGAAGAGAGGTCGGCCGATCCGACGACACTAGCCGGCATCGAAAATCTGACGAAACCCCCTGAGTGGTGTTGACCTCCGTCAAAGTCCACCCTTTATCTACCTACAAGTTCAAGGTCAAGCTGGTATCACCGTTTTAAGCGCGGTATCACTTCCTAAGGACTTCGATTGTCGGAAAGACAAAACTGATTGCAACAAATAAATCAAAATTAAGACTCTTTTTTTTAAAAAAATACGCCCAACAATTACGAATTTAATCACGCTACCAATTATTTTATTTCATCTTTAGTTAGTAAAAATATCCCCATTTTAAGGCACTATTATAAAAAAAGTCAATAATAAGTTGTTGTTTTTTAACTCGTGTATTCTTATGGGAAAATAATTTATTTTCAATTTGGAAACAAAAGCGTTAGTTATCTTTAGCGAGCAAAATCAAGAACAAAGAAGAAAAAATAAAACAAAAAGAACGCCGTCTACAGACTCCTTTTTATCGAATACATCAAACCAACGCCTACCCTTTCGAGCTGTCACTCATCCGTCACTCAGAGCTAAAGAGCCTCAAAGCAAAAAAAAAAAGTACTGACGCGAGGACCTCCAGAAAAATCGAAACTCCCTTTTGCGTATGGAAAAAAATAAGAAAAGGAAAGAAAAGGGTTCAGAATGAAACCGCGGAATTGGGTTGTCTTGCTTTTAAAATATTGGATCTATGTGAACGTAGCCTCTTCACTATTGTTGTGTTAGTCAACCCGCAATTTGATTATGTTTGAAGCATCAAATAATAAAATACTTTTTTCGAAGTGACTCACTATTTTAACTATTCGGGTAGAATGTGCGTATTGTTGTAATAGTCAACACGAAATTAATGCATTTAAAGCATCAAATAATAAAAGGCTATATTTAAATGGTCTTAATCTTTTAACTATTCGGGTTTTATGTGCGTATTGTTGTAACAGTCAACACAAACTGAATGCATTTTAAGCAGCAAATAACTAAAGGACACATTCAATAAGACTCGATATTTTAACTATTCGGTTTTTATGTGCGTATTGTTGTATTAATGCATTGTTGAGCAGTAAACGCGTAATAAATATATCTAAAGCATCAAATAATAGAAATTCCGCGCGCAAATTTCAGTATGAAACACCTCAATAAAATAGGAATTTTCCACAGGTAATAAAATAAATCTTCAGGCACTAAACGAGTCTGTGTAACTACTTACATTTCATGCGCTTCGGACAGTCCTGCTTCCTGCGTGGCATTGCTTTCCTTCCCGCCGGTAGCGACAGGGTTGATTCAAGGTTGATG
Source organism: Timema shepardi (assembly GCA_902151425.1). NCBI lineage: Eukaryota > Metazoa > Arthropoda > Insecta > Phasmatodea > Timematidae > Timema > Timema shepardi. The sequence goes on along the minus strand of CABFVX010002136.1, from coordinate 101,627 downwards.
ATGATCTTGACAGTAGAAAAAGTCTCTCGTGACGTAAAGAAAAAAAAAGATATAAAAAAGAGTATAATTAAATAATATGTTTTGTTTTGTTAATACTTTTGAATGTTACGCGTATACTTTATTTCGATTTTTAAAAAGCAAACACAAAAACATTGTGATCGAAATGTGATTGATTCTTTCTTATTTTGTCACTTTGTTGACACTGTCACAGATAATATTGATCGTGGATGCCGACAGTATTAGATCCTGTTCACCACAGTTGTTGACCACTTTAAGACACTTGATCGATGACATCACTTCGTCCTCCTCCCACTCCCTTTTCACGTGTATCAACACGATGAATACTAATTTAAAAAAAACACATTCACGAGCGGCGAAAGGGGAAACGGACACCTCAGTAAGTCTTTTGTTTCGTTATTATCGTCGGCACATGACGGCGACGTGGGTGGTCCGAGGTGTGACGTCGGAAAGAAACACATGTCTACTTCTCCTCCGAAGAAATGTCTGTTTTAAACACCTGAACGGGACGTAGAGAATTCGTAATCTTTCAGACACAAGAAAATTCCCATCGGAAAGTTTTCAGACGAAATAATATTTAGTGCGTACAAATTTGAAGCATTTCAAATTAAAAAAATAAAATCGTGTTTATTTAGGTCTAACTTTTCATTCAAGTGTCACTGTAGAAATTCACTTGTCTCGATAAACACATCTTCTATTAAAAATACTTTAATTTGTTTTGATTGTGAGGTTTAAAAAATGAACAACGTTGAGCGCTGATGTCTTCTTGAACGCAACAACGGTCTGACGTTCACGACAGACGGTGACTGACTGAGTGACAATCGTCCGTCCCCTACTACTCAAACCCACCCCGGCTCGCGGAGAGAGACAGACAAGCGGCGCAATCACTATCCACTCCGTAGTCCAGCGGAACCCGTCGTGTCCTCCCCTCTTTACCCCTCCTCAACAACAACGCGATTTCTCTCTCTCTCATCATCCTGCCTCTCACACACACACTCTCTCACGCGCGCTTCGTCCTGTCAACTCCTCGTCACTGACGGACAGCCCCGAAAAAATCTTTTTCTGGTCTCCTCTCAACGCCACCCAAAACACTACCGAAAAACCCTCATGGGTTTCCTCGTGACGTCACGATGTTGGAGGCGGGACTTGCGTGGCCATAGACTCCTCCCAGCTTTCCGAAAACAACTCCCTCTACGAACTTGGTACTTGGAACTTGAGACTTGCGAGTATAGAAGCCGGAGAAGCATTGTATCGAGTGCTGCGCAGTATTTTGTGATTTTCTGCCGATTAAGACCGTATTGCGGGATAGGTGAGTGGATTCAGTAATTTTAATAACATTATAATAGGATATTTTAAATTTCTTGTCCTCTATCTATCGAAATAAATTGTTATTTGAAAAAATAAGTAGGTTGATTTGTGTAACTAGCCAGATCGGCATCCATTTTGACCACCGTACAAATATCGTCTCTTTCAAGGCATGCCACAAATTATATTCTTACAAACAAAGATATTGTTAGACACAAGGCCTATCAATACTTTTTCACACACCACTATCTTGTTTTATATGTTATGTACATTAGATATATCCACCGGTATTATAAAATAAAGGTATTTAATATCGGTTTTGAAGAAAGATTTGATACTTGCGCAAACGGTTGTTATTTGGTAGTTTGGAACTCTCTCCGCTAGAGACCAGCACGTATCGACTGAATCGTTCCATTGAAAGGCGGGGACTCGCCCAATCCTGACGGACGACGTTTTGTGCCCATTGATTGGCGCAAATTCGGATTACAAACTGCCTACCTGTTTCCCCCTTTTCTATTGGAATGATTTAAGGTGACAATATTTGCGCGCCATCGCAGGGCTTTGGCGCGTCAGACAATAATTGTTTATGCTCGATATTACCGTATTTCTTGACGAATCGAAAAAATACACAGCCGACTCTTTTACAGTTGAATTCGACAGCGAGAATCGTAGAAATATTGCTCAAATTATCACATTATTTATTAATAAATAGATATTCAAATTATTTATTAATCAATAACTCTTAGATTTTGACCAATTAAACATGTAAACTATTAAATTATGAAGCGAACTTTAAATTCAAATCTAAAAATGTGTTCCAAATGCTTTTCACGTTATTTAATTTAGATATATTACTAGAACCTAATTAAATAGCGATTTATTAATCCAATTATAAGCTTTCAATTAATTTATATTTTTGCCTTGACTTTTTTATTTTCTCTCAAATATATCTAAAAGCTCCTTCTTACATGAACAATTTTGGTTAAAATCCTGATAGTCATAGATCCTAAGATCTTCTTGACAGATCAGGCCTAGCCTGACTCTAGACCTAATTATTATTGACCAATTCACAAACACATTAAGTAGGCACCTTGTTTCTCCATAGATTAGCCCTAAATCAAGAAAAAAAAAATTTAAAATATCTCAAAATTTAATTTTTCAAACAGTTTTCAACAGGCATATCTATATATGGAATCAGAATATGAAAAACAATTATCATTATTTTTATCAAAGCAGATTCAAACCAATGTATGTGAAGCGTAGGCCTAGATCTACCTTCTATTTACAGTCGGCCACACTTTCTGGTCTTACTAACCGTTCGAGATGTAAGCTAAGCTTAAGTACTAATTATTCTAATATGTTGGGGATAAGTAAGGTTGAATCTAGAGGATATATACCCATATTTGCGTGGAAGTAGAGTCGAAAACTGTTTAGAAAAACCACCCTCGGTACACCCGAGATCGTGATCGAACCCCGATCTCCCCGTCATCGGTAGTCCCGTCTATTGTGAGAGTGACGCCTTAGAACATGCGGCCATCGAAGCAATTATTATCTTATAGGTATTTATAATATCTATCAATAGTGTTAGCTTCAGCTAACATGACTTGACGTATGAATATGGGAAATTAGGTTTAGTAACCTTTTATGACTGTCAGATAAAGTTCTTCCTATGAAAATTGGCCTGTAGTTTGTATATAGGAAGTAAACCAAATGGCCTTGAAACTACCAGCTGGCTGGCTACACAGACGCTACATCTTTTTATGTGAATGAAACGAGGTTTGCTTGATTTGAAGTTTGGAACTACCTACCAAACTTTTAAATCGGCCCACGCGTGCTTTTGATGTAGGCCTGCAATGCCATGCAATGTTAGATAAGTTTGCTTATTATAACTTATACTTATTTCGTTATAAAGTATTAATTGGTATGCCTTACGCACTAAGGTAGGAGTGTAGGGGACGCGAGAAAAGGTCATTGTTTCTGGAGTTTCTATAGCAAAACATATTTTGATTAAAATAAATAAAATATATCTTTAGTTCAAACATTGAGTTTAATTTTTTTTCGCATGTTGATATCAACAGTTATTTAATATCTGTCATCAAAATATTGGCATTAGATGAGAAACTTTTTAAACGAAGAGAAAAAGTTATCATTAAATTCCAGGACATCCTTGACAGATATTCAACTACTGTTGAGGTCACCTCCATGTGTAAGAAACTAAACTAGGGTAACTTTTATGTTTTTACTGGAAAAATATTTAATTTCTTTCGATCAAAAAAAAAAGTTTGAAATAAAAACTGCAAAAATACTTAACCTTTTTCTCGTTCCCTACATACCCGCCTTAATGATTAATAGGGTCTACTACAGTAGCCCCATGGCTTCTTTGGTGCTGACTGACAGTTCACAGCTAACAGCTGACAGTCAACATTTAGGTATATAGGTATGTTGACTGTCAGAAGTGACAGCTGCTAAACATATGTTTTTGCAGATCATTTGGTTCAGCGTAGGGATACATAATTTTGGTCTTGTAACTTTTCAAAGCCGTCAGCTGTGAGCTGTCAGTCAGCACCAAAGAAACCATGGGGCTACTGTATTAATACTTGCCATCTCTAGATAGGCCTACCAACTTTCGTTCACCCGCGCAGGTGTTGGCTACAAGAGGTATAACTATCAAGGTCAATACGTTTGGAAAGGTGGTTGTCCAAGTCCCGGTATAGTATACTGAGGGTGGTCTCTCCTAAATGGTTTGCCACTTTACCTTCACCGCAAATGCGGATACATTTCAGAGTAGAGCCTATGTATTATGTCAAATAAGGACAGAGTAGGAGAGAACATATCACTCAGTAGAACACTCATAGGTCAGGTATTAACACTCTCATATGAGGTATGTAGAGTAAAGCCTATGTATGAAATTCTGAAAATTGAAAAACGACACCCGAACACGGGAATCGACCCCGGGACCTTTGGTTTAGTATGCCAATGCTCTTACCACTGAGCTATCCAGGAATAGTCCCGCGTCCAGGGTCATTCTTCACTCATATTTTAAGGCGGAGTCTATGATGGACGTGTGGAAATAATCGGCTACAAATGTGTTATTTTGTTAAGATCACGAGGTATCAGATAACGCAGCCACCCTCGACTCGGTAGTTGGCTTCATGCTGCCAATTGTACAATCATTATAATTGTAAGGGATCGAATATTTAAGAATCAAAAAGCCGAAGCTTTTATTTATGATTCCTGGATAGCTCAGTGGTTAGAGCATTGTCGTACTAAGCCAAAAGGGCCCGGGTTCGATTCCCGTGTCCAGGTGTCATTTTTAAATTTTCAGAATATTTTATCTAGATTGAGAGTTCCTCACTAAAAAGCATAGATAATAGCTTCAGCGATTTGATTCCTATGTATGATTGGTCAAATGGGGGCATAGTGGGGGAGAATATATTACAGGTACAGATTTAACAAGCTCTGGTTACCCTGGCAACACTCCACAACACGGCTCCCGTCTAATAAAAAGACAGGAGTCGGAGGGGAAAGGGGGTAATAAAGAATTAAAGAGTAAGACATACAGAGGAAGAAGAGCTCATAAGAGACGGCGAGGAAGGAAGAGAGCAAACATAAATATATGATAACAATAGAACAAAAAAAAAAAGTTAAAATACAACATCACGTAGAAAGAAGAAAATGTTAGTTTAGTCGAAACGGAGACTAACAAAATTTTGAATCATTATATCATGTTCAGGAAAAAAATACTAATCTTCATGTTTACATTTCAAATGTTTTATTGTATTACTTATTTAATCTAATATTACTGTTATTTTATAAACATTTGTGTTTAATATATCGCTTTTAAACACAAAACTAAATCAAAACACGTTTTACAAACTAGTATAACCGGAGAAAATTACACCCAAATTTATAGATAGTTAATTCTTACGTCAGAAATGTTCAGTGGCGTATCCAAAAATGTATTTAGGGTAAAGGGGAAGGATATTATGAATCTATTTTTTTTGTGACCTTGGAGTTTGAACAGAAACTTTTAAAATAGATAAACGAATTCTGGTTAAATGTGTCTATGATCATGAAAAATATTAAATAACTGTTAAGTTTAATAGTTCTATATAATGTAGAACATTAACTTAAACTTTTCTACTGGAGCAATATTTGATTTATTTGTTCAAATCATTTTTTTTTAGGTTATCTATGCATCGTAAAAATAAGAACCTAAATGACGTTGCCTACTTGGTGAATTCGAAGCTATTTTGCGGAGTGGAAACATATTAGATTGACGAACCTAAGCACTCTAAATAGGCTTACTACAACCCTTAGACGCCAATGTACGAAATAAAAAGAGGGGTAAGAAGCTGAGCAATTAACTCTGTGAGGCTTTTTGTTTATCTGCTGATAACACTTCTCCTCTTCCGCTGACGCGTATACACACTCACTCTACTGCGCCTGGACAGCATTGACTTGCATTTAGAAACTATATATTTTTTGTTTCCTATTCTAGATAGACATATGTTTCGAAGGATTTTTTAATCTACATCTTGGCAGGAAGATTATTACAGGACATTTCCGTGAATAAACAAAATAACCCGAATTGTAGATGATTAAAAAAAACCAATTTGCTAACAAAAGTAACTGCTTCAGGATTTAAAAAAATGTCAGAATGTAAGACTTTTTTCTAGAATTATTAATAATTTGTGGTTTTTCGTTCAATGTTATAGTACCTTTAAAACTCACCTAATAAAACGCATTAACATTGAAAATCTCTTAACTAGCTGTTACGTCACAGGTAAACAACGCCCTTAAGGTGAAGTTCAAGAGGACACGAGAAAAGGTTTTTGGTAATATTAATAGCAAGCAAATTGTTTCGGCAAATTAAATCAAATATTGCTTTATTAGGCACACTCATCCTAATTTCCTTCACATGATAATCCTCAACAGTTGTTGAATATTTGTCACTTTACTTGGTGAAAAACTTTTTAAATGAAGAGTAAATGTTGTCATTAAATTTCAGGACATCCTTGACAGATATTAAAGAGCTGTTGATATCACCATGTGAAGAGAATTAAACTTAATGTTTCATTGAAGAAATATTTGATTTAGTTTGAGGAAAAAAATATTTTTCAATAAAAACTTCAAATACATTGGCCTTGACTTGAAATTCCTACCATCACGCCTTAGTTCACGCTACCTCCCATCCCATCTTAAGGTTTTTGGGTGTTTTAATAGACTCGCGCTAAGATTGAGCGTCATAAAAAAAATCGAATGGTTCATACTGTTGTGAGAGAGTGGATCCAAATTACCTCAAAATATTGATTTGTACGTTGAATTGTATTTGTACACAGACATAAGCCACCAACTACAACACCTCACCGAGGGTATATCCACAAATTTGGCGTAACAGTTTCAATTCCGGGGTGGTTGAATGTCTTTATAAAAAGCGAGATAGGAATCATGTGTGTTTTGTGTGTCATTTAAACACAACAACACTAAAAAATATATGAAAGGTTGTGGGGTGAGGAGGTTGACATAAACCAATAAATTCGCACGTCAATGGAGTGAATGGTTTACATTTTCTCCTCCATACCCCTTGTCGTTTACCCCCTGTTTGTCTACTATTTAATGATTTATCTAGGAACTCCCCCCCCCCCCCCATTTCCCCCTTGAACAACCATCAANCTATTTTCCCCTTGTAACGTTCAGTAACAAACAGCTGTCTATCTTCATACGATATGGATAGCCCGGACCGGGTGGTAAGACGCAGTGCTCGCACGCACGCACGCACGCACACACACACACACACACACACACACACATATATATATATATATTCATATGGTGAATGAATGTATAGTTCAATTTTGATAGAAAGTGCCTTTTATAAATTCCTCTTTTTCGCCGTAAATATTTTATATTATTACAATTACTTTAGAACCGCGTCTTATTACCTGTTAAAGCTATACACATGTGCATATGTACCAATTACTATAATGAGTAAGGAATGCAGAAGGTTGAATTTAGAGGAAGTGTACCCATATTTGCGTAGAGGGAGAGCATCAAATTATTTAGGGAAAATCACTCTAAGTACACCTGACTGAGATTCGAACCCTGATCGTCCCGTCATTGCTAGTCTAGTCCATTGGAAGGGTGACGCCTTTGACCATTTGGTGTTATTCAACCTGGGGTGCGCGAGGACATCTTAGGGGTTACGTAAACATTTTAACATAGGCCTGTATAGGTTTATATTTATTGCTCATTTAACACCTATTATAATAGGCCTTCATTTTTTTAAATGTGATTTATTTTAGATGTATATTATAGAAAATATAAGCCTATTTAGGTAACTTGAATTATGCACTAACAACTTAGGTGGCACAAAGTTGAACAAGTTTATCTGGGGGTACGTTAACAAAAAGGGCTTAAGTTGGGTATGTAGAGAAAGCCAGAAAAAGCCAGTGTTTTTTGCTGTTTTCATACCAAATAAATTTGGTAAAAATAAATCAAATATTTCTTCAATAGAAATATAGAGTTTAATTTTCTTCATATGGCGACCTCAACAGTTATTGAATATCAAACAAGGGTGTCCTGGAATTTAATGACAGCTTTTTATCTTCATTTTAAAAGTTTGTCCTTTAATACGGCTAGGCTCATGACATATATTCAACAACTGTCGATATCACAATGATAAGAAAATAAACTATATTTCTACTGGAGTAATATTTAATTTATTTGGGCAAAAAGTGTTTTGATATAAAACTGCAAAAACACTAACCTCTTTTCATGCCCCTTACATTCCCACCTTAATACCTTTGCCTTAGACCAATAGACCACCGAAGCGGGTCAAATTACATTTTATATTCTGAGCCAGGCATATTTTCGTTTCCCGTTGAAATTTGTTTAGTAAGGCTTGTTTTGAATGTGTGGTTTAGGAACTTAGTCCACCCCAGTTCGGGAGTCTTGACACGCCAACCTTTCCGGTGTTCCTCCTGAGAATCTTACCTCCACTAGAGGCATCGGTCCAGGCGGTGGCTGTCGTCAGTAAATCACTCGCAATCTGGAAACACAAGAGAGCAAGCTCGCATACACATGTCATAGCATTGATTCACTGCCTCGCGGTCCTGCCAGCCATTCATAGCTCGCCCCCCACACGGTGACTAACAAACACACTGCCGGCCAAAAGTAAAGAGGAACAGCTTATATTACTACAACAACAACAAAAATACCGCTCAGGTTGTCAAATGGTTTGAAACAGGAATGGGCCGCGTTTTGAAGTGTCCGGTGCGGCATTTTCGCATTTCTTGTGATTTTTTTTTTCGTACGAAAACTATACATTCACAATCGGAATATACATTTTAATTGATTTAAAATTAGGAAAATATATATTTTGAAAGCATAATATTAAAACTAACCAGCTGACCTGGCTGTCTAGGGGTAAAGTGTCAGACTTCTGTGTTGAGGGTCCGGGGTTCAATCCTCAGTCCTGACACAGACTTATTTGATTGCCAAATCCTTCCTTCACCTCTGACAAAACATCTTGTGAATGTGTGGAATGCCAGGCCTCCACCGTGGTTCGGATCCCACGTTAAACTGTAGGTCCTCCATTTCATCTCACAATCGCCCTACCATTACACATTAGCGTAAGTGCGTATAACCCGAACGGGTATTAAGACGCGGTGCTAATAATAATAGTAATAATAATAATAATTATTAAAACTAACCACGATCTTTGGTTGGCGAACTATAATATTTTGAAAAAAGTGGCTATAGGCATAAATAATGGAATAAACTGAACTGCCAATGACGGAGAGATCAATATTTGATTCCCGATCGGGTTTATTGAGGGTGTCTTTTTGTCCCGTAAATCGTTTCCCACTCTATCCAACCACGAATATGTGTGTATATTTCCTTATAAATTCTACTAACCTCATCTCTCTAACATTAGCATAATTAATAATATACCCGCTCCATTGGTTGAATGGTCTAAGGCGTCATTCTAGCAATAAACTGCACTACTAAGGACGGACGGGGAGATCTAGGTTAGAATTTTGGTTAGGTGTACTGAGGTTGTTTTATCCTAAATGTTTTTCTACTTTCTCTCAAATGCGGGTACACTTCGTCTAAATTCAAACTTACTTATCCCTAACATATTAGTGTAATTAGTACATATACCTATAACCAGCGTGGTTAGTGAGACGAGCTGCTAAACAAAAACTTTTCCGGGGAAATTATAAAACGGGATATCTTCCGGTAAAAATGTCAGATCGATGAATCCTAAAGGTAGGAAATGTTAACGTACAATTTTAATCAGAATGGACTTATCATACTGTTAGAAAAGCTACTAGAGCTACTCTCCCGTATTCATACGCCAGCTGTCACTTTTGATCGATATTACCAATATCCTACCTATAAAATAATAGTTTATTAAAATATTATCAATGTTGAAAGCAAATTAATAACGTTCGTATTTTCTAAAAGGCCTTTTCTATGAAAATTTGGGTGCATCGTAAGGGCTTTGTTTATCGATATAATATTGAAGTATTAACATAGGGTATTTAATCTACAGCAGTCCAAGGAACATAAACTTGAGTAACACTGTTGCATTCAACCATCAAGCGCTGCAGTCGTTAAGTGAATATGAGAATAAAACTTAAATTACTGTTGTTTTTTTTGAACACCTTAAAATATCTGGTATGTTTTTTTTGGAAATTTCTCCAAAAACAAGATATTTTTTTTCCTCCGGAAAAGAATCAAGAGAAAATGTTTGGGTAATACAGTAATAAGACGTGAGGTGAAGGGAAGGGGGAAGTGTTGAACCGTTTCTGATAAAATTCGGTGTCCAGTTTCTAAACTCTGGATTCGGCAAGTTAAAACTGTGTGTGCTTGTGTTTATGGGGGCACCTGTAGATGTCTCCCCTCTCCCCCCTCCCCCCCAAAAAACATGTCGGCCTGACTGCTCCGCAAGACACATGGCTGTCAAGTCTAGTCTTTACAACACTCCCAATTTATGACTTGATTCTTTTCTCCATCGAGCCTGTTATGCGCCTTGTGTTCGACTTGGGAGATCTGCACGACGCAGACGGATTCAAAAGGTGTGGATTAAGGGGGTGGGGGGGACTGTTATGTATATATATTTTTCAAGGGGGAAGAGGTATGAATAAATGGAGGGGGTGCTAAAAAAATACTATTTATGTCGAATTATCCTTTCATTTGACTTCATGGGATATTTGATTGGAAATTTAAAGGACGTTTAACTTCTTGTGACGAAACGCTACTAAGTCGATATAGAATTTCCCAGGTTTATATATCTGTGTTGTATTCATTGGGTTTTAAAGATATAGTCCGACACCTTAGCTCAGTCGTAATATGACTTTCCACTGAGCTAGGGGGCCTGGGTTCGATTCTTGGCATGACTGAAAAATGTAGCATTGGTGAAATTTGGGTTTCCCCTTTCACGGTTAATAACTAGCAGCTGGGCTCTGGATGTTGTGTCTGTTCTAGATTTAAGTTAGTTTATAAGTCGTGTGTTGATATAATCACTCTGTTCAGAAAGTGCACGTTAAATATCTCAAATAAATAAAAGAATAATATTTAAAAATATAACATTGAAACAAAAATTATATAACGTATTTATAGGTATGTATAAAATCTCACAACATAGTTTTTTAAATCTTAAAGTAGTGTTTTTGTAAAAGTCTTTTTTTAAATCGACTATAACTCAGGCGATTTGGTTTGGAAGAATTTGGCTATCTAGAATAGGAAACAATGAAAAAGGTAATTTTGAAAGCGAGCCAATGCTGTCCGGGCGCCAATATTAAAGTGAGTGTTTATACTCGTCAGAGAAAGGGGATAGTTTAATCATCACATTGACAAGACACCCCGCAGGTTGAATTACTTATTTTATTCGCTCTCTTTTTATATTTCATACATTAGTGTCTAAGTGTGATCGTGCTTAGATTGCTTAAGTGTGAGTCAAGTTAAGATGTAACCCTCTTGCCGAAATAGCCTCAAAATCACCAAGTAGTTGACGTCGTTAGGGTGCGATTGAAGGGATTGTGAGTCAAGGCCTGTATTTTTACCAATGTTTTAACAAAAAGTAATTCCAACCAAAATAAAATATCGCTTTAGTAAATAAGTATAGTTTTTTTATGCAGGTGGTAATATCAATATTTCTGGAATATTTGTCATGAACACATTGCCATTTGAATATATATTTTTTTAAATTAATACAAAGATCTGGTAAAATTTAAGGTGCGGCAGAAGGGAGCGCGAGTATTTTTACAGTTTTTATAGCATTGCATCTTTTTGTCCAAAATAAATCAAATATTTCTCCAGTAGCAACATAGAGTTTAGTTTTCTGCACATGCTAATATCAACAGATTTTGAATATCTGTCAAGGGTATCCAGGAATTCTGTCAAAACTTTTTAAATAAAGAGAAAAAGTTTTGACAAGATTCCAGGACACCCTTGACAGATATATTCAAAATCTGTTGATATTAGCATGTGCAGAAAACTAAACTCTATGTTGCTACTGGAGAAATATTTGATTTATTTTGGCCAAAAAATGTAATGCTATAAAAACTGTAAAAATACTCGCACTTCCTTCTGTCGCACCTTAAAGATGGCTCATGATGAATATTCAAGAAATGTTGATATTACCATAGGTAGAAAAAATAACTTATTTACTGAAGCAATATTTTTACTACCCATTTCAGTGACTGAAAAATCTAAAGCGTTACTCACGTGTTAAACTGGCCTTTTGAAGACTGGTAGATCGGGGTTCAAATCCGTGTTGGGTCTATTGAGAGAGGTGTTTCCTAAATGTATATTCACTCACCGTCCATGCAAATGTGGGTAGATTATCTCTAAAATGGTTCCTTACTCCTCCCTACTCCATTAGTGAAATCAGTATACATGCGTAAAGAATGATCAGGTAGTAAGACGCGGCGTTAAAAAAAAGAAATAAATTCCTTATTAGTATACCTGGTTGGTTTTCGAACCCCGACCTCCCTGTCACTGATAAACCTGACCGGATAAGACTGATCTTTCCAGTTTTCGAACATCCGGTGGACGAGTTGCCGTGTATGTTTCAAAGTTAATCTATTTTGTAAGTCCTGTAATCGGTTCGTTCAGAAAAGGCAATTTAAACAAGACAACACTCCGTAAAATAAATAACCATCAGCTAAAAGAAGAAGGAGGTAATTTATGTTTTGCAAAGAAGACGTTTGTATTCGAGCGAAGTAATGCAATGAGAAAAACATTCATCTTGTGAAATAAGTACAATCATTTATTTTTATTGTGGAATCAGATTTATTTCAATTTCTTTTTACATAAACCGGTACGTAAGCGGTCATCTACGTCATTACTTACTACCTGTCCGACCCATGCGGACATCTGCACTGATTGAGAGAGGGAGTCCAGCACCTTAGCTCAGTCGGTATCGTGTTTACCTACTGATTCAAAGGTCTCGGGTTCCATCCCCAGAGCGGCCGAAAAACTTATCACTGGTGAAATATGGGTTATCCCCTTCACAGTGATGAATTAACGGCCGGAGGTCTGGATGTTGTGTCTGTTATAGATATAAGTTAGTTTATAAGTTATGTGCTGATATATATAATCAGTCAGTTTTGTTAGTTAATTAAATTAAATAATATACAGTGACGTAATAGAGTCGAGAAGTGTATAATTAAGGGGCTGTCTATAAACTACGTACGTACATCAGGGCGGGGGGGGGGGGTGTGTGGGGAGGGGAGGGAGGGAATTACTGTTCGGCGTAACGAGGCGGGTAGAGGGAGTCAGATAATGCGTGACGTCACATTACAATTAAGCGTATTGATCGACTCATCGACTTCGATCGCCGAGTCTGGCGAACACGTTTAAATAAAAGAGCTATATAGGCTCTACTCATTTATTTGAGATATTTTAACATGCACTTTTTGAACCGACTGATTATATCAACACACAAACTATTAACTAATTTAAATCTAGAACAGACACAACACACAGCTCCCGGACATTAATTCATCACTGTGGAAGGGGAAACCCACATTTCATCAATGATACATTTTTTGTTCATGCCGGGAATCGAACCCGGGGCCCTCAATTCAGTATACAGACACGCTACCAACTGAACTAAGATATCTGACCTCTTCAGTTAAAAATACTATTTAATCATGGTAGAGAGGGGGTGCATGATATTGTGACGTAATATTAGAAAAGGAGGCTCACAAAATTGTGGAAACGTTTGACAAGGGAGAGAAGGGTGTTTAAAAAAACAAAAAAAAAACTAACGTGACGTAATTTATGAACAGTGCTTTAGATTAAACTTGTACATTTTTTGCGTGGAAGGAAGGTGGGAAACCCAACCCATGTACAAATAAGTGCAACAATGTGGATATCCCGAACGGGTAGCAAGTCACGTTGACAAATAAACAAATAAATCTAAATTCATTTTTCGTTTGTTTGGGTTTCTCCAGGCCGTGCCAAGTAAAACTTTACATAATCTGGTGCTATAACATTGTATCTCCTTGTATCTCCTTGTATCTCCTCTTCAACTCTGTCCGCAAATAGCTAGGAGCTCTTCGCGTACCGTCGTCAGTGTCTGCCGGTCGCCCACAGGGTCAATACCTGACAGATAATCAGGGAGTTAAAGAGGTGGAGTTATTGTCGAGTTTGCTGGGAACAGGTTCGAAGCCAGTACCTTAAGCTCGTAACTATCCATCAATGTCCTTCTTTGGTGGTGAAATAATTTCCCTGTCCACTGGTATATTCACTGACTGGTGGAAAGTAGACCTTCGTTCTCCTATTTTGAATGACATGGTGCCTCATGAGATAATCTCCCTGTTCACTGGTATATTCACTGACTGGTGGAAAGTAGACCTTCGTTCTCATATCTTGAATGACATGGTGCCTCATGAGATAATCTCCCTGTTCACTGGTATATTCACTGACTGGTGGAAAGTAGACCTTCGTTCTCATATCTTGATTGACATGGTGGCTCATGAAATAATCTCCCTGTCCACTGGTATATTCACTGACTGGTGGAAAGTAGATCTTCGTTCTCATATCTTGAATGACATGGTGGCTCATGAGATAATCTCCCTGTTCACTGGTATATTCACTGATTGGTGGAAAGTAGACCTTCGTTCTCATATCTTGAATGACATGGCGGCTCATGAAATAATCTCCCTGTCTCACTGGTATATTCACTGACTGGTGGAAAGTAGACCTTCGTTCTCATATCTTGATTGACATGGTGGCTCATGAAATAATCTCCCTGTCCACTGGTATATTCACTGACTGGTGGAAAGTAGATCTTCGTTCTCATATCTTGAATGACATGGTGGCTCATGAGATAATCTCCCTGTTCACTGGTATATTCACTGATTGGTGGAAAGTAGACCTTCGTTCTCATATCTTGAATGACATGGCGGCTCATGAAATAATCTCCCTGTCCACTGGTATATTCACTGACTGGTGGAAAGTAGACCTTCGTTCTCATATCTTGATTGACATGGTGGCTCATGAAATAATCTCCCTGTTCACTGGTATATTCACTGATTGGTGGAAAGTAGACCTTCGTTCTCATATCTTGAATGACATGGTGGCTCATGAAATAATCCCCCTGTCCACTGGTATATTCACTGACTGGTGGAAAGTAGACCTTCGTTCTCATTTCTTGAATGACATGGTGGCTCATGAGATAATCACCCTGTCTACTAGTATACTCGCTGACCGGTGGAAAATAGACCTTGGTTATCAGTAATATATTATATATTTTTAAAATTTCTCTTTGAAACTAAAAAAGTAGTTGTCTTAACTCACGTCCCCTCCTACTCCGCCTTAATTAGGATATGTTTACAACAGTATCAGATATAAACTAATACAATGGTAACAATAGGATTCTTTAATGTTGAAAGGGTTTAAGAAATGTTAACAATAACAACCAAGAGAGAGAAAAAAAACCAAAACAATTAATAAAATATATCTTTATATTTATGTAAGCAGTCTGGTTCACAACCAAAGCGAACTCGTCTAAGAAAGCGGAGGGGTGGTATTTTGAAGTGTACTTAATATATCAATATCCAATATCATATATGCTGGAGAAAGCTAGAGGGCATTTACACCCTGATTTGGGTAGCCAGAACAGTATCTGTTATAGTTATTAACTTTATAAAAACAATTTTAATATAGGCCTATTAATACATTAAGTAATGTGATCAGTAATTGTAACTTTTTATCGATATTATCAATAACTCTAGAATAAAAATAATAAAAATTGTAAAATGTTATTAATGTTGACCAGAAATTTTTTTTTTTGAATTTTCTAAACTGTTTTTTCAACCAAAATCAGGCTATATGTGGGTTGGCCTATATAATCAGGCCTATGTGGTTGAAGTGGTAGGAGCCTACAGGCTATGTTGTATATTTGTATGATTAGTGAACCAAATTAAGTGTGATAATTGAATATTAAAAATCATATGGTTTAATAGAGTTTGACAATCTTTTTTATTATGCTTTTATTATAACCACCCAGTCTGACTATCCATTCGGGTTATACTCTTATGTACTAATTACGCTAATGGCTTTAGTGTTTAGGAAGTTTATATTTAAATTGTACCCGCATTTGAGGGGGTAAAGTGAAAAACAATTTGGTAAAATCACCAATACACCCAACCAAGACTTGAACCTTGATCTCCCCGTCAGCGGAATTCTAGTCTACTGCGAGAGTAGCGCCTTATACCATGCGGCCACCAAAGTGATTTTTTTTTCATTTATGTTGTGTTACAGAGTATAGAACGGTGTTAAAATACAGTATTGTGTGTTTGAAAGTTTAATAATGTACTAATAACCGTACCTTATTCTAAGTTGTTTTTAGGGGTCATAGATTACAAGGAGGTCCAAAACATATTTTTACGCCTCATGCCCTGCGACGCCTCTTTCGAAATTGTAAAGGTGACTTTAACGCAAGAGTAGGACAGTAAATTACTTTGTGTTGGCGACACATACTAAGGGATAGGACTGTTAGCAAACAGAGAAGACTGTGATATGTATATAGACTGACACTATTATAAAAGCATCTTCTTGATATCATTATGTCAGTGTTAATCGGAACAAAGAATTAGAATTATACTCTGGAAAATACACTGCTCTTAAATTTATACTGTGTTAATATATGAATGGCTATTTAAAAGAGCTTTACATTAATATAAAAAAATATTACTAAGCCTTCAACAGATAAAAATGAATTTGTATAAAAGTATCAAAAGTTCAATACACCCTTCTCACAAAACTATATTTAAATACTTACTGTATTAATGTTTGTTTCTAATTATCACTCAATTTCTTTAATATAAAAAATCAAAACATAGTTGGCTTTTATTTACTATGTAATCTTTTATCAACTTTAATAAACAATCAACTGTCTTATTCATTTATAGATAGGCTACCCAATACACATACCTTTATAAGTATAGATATATACAATTATTAGTTTTTTTTAACACCACGTCTTACTACCTGTTCGATTTATACGCTTATTTACTAATTACACTAGGGGTTTTTAGGGATTGAGAAGACTATATTTATAATAAGTGTACCCGCATTTGCGTGAAGGGAGAGTGGAAAACCATTTGGTAAAAACCATCTTAGGTACACCCAAATGAGATTTGAACCCCGATCTCCCCGTCATCAGCAGTATGATCTACTGTGAAAGTAGCGCGTTAGACCACGTGGCCACCTAAGCGGGCTAATATTAGTTCTTGGTATGACATTTTGAGAGGGTAAACAATAATTATTCAAACTGTATCTACCTTAGTAGAACCCTCAATGGTCAGGTTTCAACGCACATACAGTCTATCCAGCGTAAAAGTGTATGTAACTGACAGCTACAGTAGCCCCATGGCTTCTTTGGTGCTGACTGACAGCTCACAGCTGACTTCTGACAGTCAACATTTAGGAATATACCTAAATGTTGACTATCAGAAGTGACAGCGTCTAAACATATGTTTTTTTGCAGATCATATATTTCGGTGTAGGGATAAGTAATTTGGTCTGGTAACTTTTCAAAGCTGTCAGTCAGCGCCAAAGAAGCCATGGGACTACTGTAGTAAAAGTTACCAACTCTTCTCTCATATATAAATTAGCCAATCCATATTATCTGTAAAACCATATGTTGAGCTGCTTAACAATTTTTATTTTATTTTAAGCATTTTTACACGATAGGAATATTAACTATGAAAAAACTATTTGGATGTTCCTTTTTTTGTAAAGCGGCGTTTGTAATTCACATAAAAATGCTTTTCAAACGAGAGCTTCTAAAAGGCTATGTTCTATTCATAAATCAATATGGTGAACTGTAAGAAATAAGGGTCATTGATTACGTCATACAAACCGTATTCGTCTGTGTTCATTTATAGACATATGGTCACAAAATAAAAAGTTTAATCTTTAAACTAATATTTTCTATGGCTCGTTTTCTAAGTAATATATAAAAATATTTTTTTATAATTTATGATGGCCAACCATGAGAAGAGACAGTAGGCCCGTGGCTTCTTTGGTGCTGACTGACAGCTCACAGCTGACTTCTAACTGTCAACATTCAGGTGCATACCTAAATGTTGACTGTCAGAAGTGACAGCGTTTAAGCACATGTTTTTTTTTTTTGCAGATCATATGGTTCGGTGTAGGGATACATAATTTGGTCTGGTAACTTTTCATATCCGTCAGAAGTCAGCTGTGAGCTGTCATTAAGCACCAAATAAGCCATGAGACTACTGTACGAGTGTGAATATAATATATTTTAATTTATTATTTAATCATCTATACAATTTCTTGTTACGACAACTGCGAAACAGAAAAAGTAATATCTTTATTAATATTTTTTGTTCTTTCTATCTATGAAAAAGCCCTGGTTAAGTATTATTATAATTGTTTGATGGTAATCACGACAATGTAGAAGGACAGGTATACAAATGGCGTGACAGAGAGAGGGGAGCAATTGCAGATAGTAAACAATGTCTAGTATCTGGGCAGTATCTTAGAAGAGAGTGAAAGGGACAGGAGAGAAATAAGTGATAGAGGAAGACGAGCAGAGACATTTTTCAGAAGTGTGAGAAGCCTGATTTGGAGCAGGGATATGCCAGACAAGAGCAAAGGGGTGATCTACAATGCCTATAGCCTTCCAATATTGACGTACGCTGCAGAAACTTGGGCAATGAAGGAACAGGATAGAAGCAGAATGCAGGCGAGACTCAATGTCAATAGCCTCCCAATATTGACGTACGCTGCAGAAACGTGGGCAATGAAGGAACAAGATAGAAGCAGAATGCAGGCGAGACTCAATGCCTATAGCCTCCCAATATTGACGTACGCTGCAGAAACGTGGGCAATGAAGGAACAGGATAGAAGCAGAATGCAGGCGAGACTCAATGCCTATAGCCTCCCAATATTGACGTACGCTGCAGAAACTTGGGCAATGAAGGAACAGGATAGAAGCAGAATGCAGGCGAGACTCAATGCAAATTTCATTCATAGTAAGATTTTGGTAGAAAGGAACTTTTAGAAAATACAAACATATTTTATCACAATCAACATTGATGATATTTTACTATTTTATCATTGCTATCTTATAGTTATTGATAATATATATCAAATGTGACAGCTTCAGATTACATGACCTGACGTATGAATACGTGAAAGGGAATCTAGTAACCATTCTTACCCACTTCGGTGGCCGTATGGTCTAAAGCGCTTCTCTCGCAGTAGATTAGAATGCCGATGATGGAGGGAGAGATCGAGTTTAGAATCTAGGTTGGATGTATTGAGGATGATTTTCCAAAATGGTTTTCCACTCTCCATTCACGCGAATATGAGTAAACTTTCTCTAAATATAGCCTTACTAATCCCTAAAACCATTAGCGTAGTCAGTATATGAGTGTACAGCCAGAACGGGTAGTAAGACGTGCTGCTAAAAAAAATTCTGCTTTAAAATAAGGTTATTCCTTTGAAAACCAAACTTTGGTCTGATTTGCCAGTGAGAGTAAGGTTGAGATTTGAATCCCACCTGGTTTTAGTCTATTGAAGACTATTTTTTTTCTAAACAGTTTACTACTTCCCCGTTACACGAAAATGCAGATACATATTATCTAAATTCTACCTTCATGATCCCAAACTAACTAGGGTAACTATATGGGTAAAACTTTAATATGAAGTAAGGCAGGATGGTCGAATGGGTGGGACCTGTGTGAACCTTTGCAACAGTCCAAGACACGCCATTGATCACTATATATTCTAATGTGTTACAAAAGTATCTGTTGCCAAAGCTACTTGACTTTTTTTTCACAAACTTCTCTGAAAATGTCCTTCTTCACACTTATTTCTCGTATGAATAGACATTCATATATTAATACCACGTGAACACGATTTAATTTTTTTTTTATTTTAATCATGACAAACCTTAACTACTCAATTTATAGTTAATGATTTACAGAACGTTTCTGAATATGTCGTCCCAAATCTACGAATCAACTTAAGATGCAGGTATTAAAACGATTATGCAAATTATACACGTTAATCAAATTACATGTATGTCTTAGCTAAGACATGAATCGCAGGCTTATTTATTTATCTTTTGAACGTGTCTTACAAAATCGTTACGATCGTTTGTTTAGTACTTTTTTTTGTCTATCATAAGTCTGTCAAATACGACATAAGATAAATAATAGGATTCCTCTCTGCGTTGTATATATTTAATTGCGACAATATCCCTCCTACATTTCTGGTTTATTTCATCCTCTACGTCATCCAGCTTGGACGGTGTCAAACCAGTTACGACACAGCTTCACACCGATAAAAAAAGGAAAATAAAGAAACTAAACACTTGTTCATCTGTGAATTCCTACTCTCTTGACTCTTTCAGACCAGGGGAGAGGGGGCGGAGGAAACATTAAAGTAACATTTTAAAGGTAGAATATGTTTATTTGTTTAAAAAAAAATTATTCCAAGAATTTAGAAAATAATTTTTACGGTTTAAATTTAGGTTTATATATTAAAATCAACTTTACTTAAAACCTGCTGACGGAGAGATCGGGGCTCAAATCCTGGCTGGTTATACTGAGGATGGACTTTTCTTAAACATTTCTCCACTCTCTCTCCACGCATTAAAGGCACTCTTCCTCTAAAACTCAACCTTCCTCATCCATAACACATAATAGTAATTAGTACATATGTGTGTAAACCGAATGGATAGTAAGACGCGGTGCTACAAAAAAAATAGGTCAATTATAGCAACCAGCACCCAATAAAGGTAAGTTTCCCCAAAGCCAAAGTAGGTCAACGAACTTAAATATTCTATTACCTCAAATTATGTCATAATCCCTTAATTAGGGCTATATTATCTAAGAAAGTCTAGGTAAGGACACTGGTATCAATTAGTTAAATAAATACATCTTGAGGCTTCAGGGCTTAACCTATAGGTAGGTCACTAAACTCTCAAGTTGTCCAATGACCTCTGAGTAGGTCATTGCACTCTTAAGTTGTTCAATGACTTCTAAGTAAGTCAACTGACTCTTTAAGTACTCCTGAAAGAGAGTAAAATTAAACTAAACCATGGCTAGTCCCTTATTTATTTTAAACTGACCTAACCTAGCTTTTATACTCTATCATATTGAGGAACTATTGTAATCATTAAAGGATCCTACTTCAAGATTTAAACGGATCTTTTCCTTTCATTTGAAACCTAGAAAAAAAGGCGTATCTTCAATTCAGCCTGCCCTCCTGTCAGTCTGTGCCTGAGAATACAGCCGAAACTTTTTTTTGTTCGAACTTCATATTTAGTTGTTGTAGATGTCGAGGATAAATCGGGATTTTGATTCTAGCTCTAAAATTAAGGTTAATTTACTGATAACTGATTTTTGATAGTTCTATATTCTCGTTAAGGGTTATAAAGATTTGGTTCAAATTATGTATACGGATCACAGTTTTTTTTTTTTAAATTTGACATTTTTAAATATAGTTTATGATTTACCATTATTTTATAAACAACTATTTTTTTAATAAAGTAAATCCTAATTGAGTGAAAAAAAAAGATTTACTTATACTGGTATCGCATATCAAGTTGTTTTTAAAAACGACATTCAAAAATCGATAATTTCTCTTTTTCAGTATGGAACAACAAACTTAGCTAATCATTTTGTTCGATCAACTCTACCATTAACTAAGTTCAATTCAAGAGAAAAAGTTCCTCTTGTCTTTTAACTTGTGAAAATACAAAACTTTAAAGTATTATATATTTTTGATCGAGTCTTAAGGATTTGAGCCCCGGCGACCCCTATCTCGAGTTGTCCTTGCATCTCAAGGCTGATTCAAATAACCCCACCCCCTACTACCCCCTAGTCATCCCTTAGTCCCCCCCTGCTACCCTCTCCCCCACGTTGGTAGAAGATTGCCACGTGAGGGTGTGGTATTGGTCTCAGGAATACACCACTGTCATCTAGTTTATATCACGACATTCAAGGGCTAGCCTGGTGGAGAAAATGGAGGGAGGGTACATGACCCCTTTTTCCCAATATATATTTCTTTCCTAGAATATAGTCCTGAAACAATGTATTATTTAATTTTAATGATTCATTGACCTAATGCAGTAAGGTCTTGTTTCAATTTGACCGTATAAACAGAAATTTATTTCGCGATGATTGTCAAAATGCATTGACCAATTTTAAAGAAATTTGATAGGTACATTATTTAAACCTAGGCCAAACGATGTATGTGCATAGTTTTTCAATCTGTTTATCCGTTTCAAAATGGTGGCCCCATAAAAGATTGTTTATTCAATAACTCATCTAGATTGATTCAAATTTAAAATTCTAAGCAATTTATCTTTTATCTAGAGCGTATTTTTTTTTAAATTTGTATATCTATTGCGAGAATAATTCCTTAAAATGGGCGAAAAAACTTATTCTTTACGAATATAATGTTCTATGATTTATTATAGTATTAATTTGTTAATTTGATCACAAAGGAAAATAAATGGTACGATGCACCGCAGACATTTTCTCTATTTCATTCTAAAATATAGACATTTAATTAAAATTAATAAGTTTTATGAAACGAAATAATATACATTGTTGCATAAACACTCAAATAAAGAATATAAATGAAATAATACAAACTGTTACAGAAATATCGAGGAAAGAGTAACACCTCTGTCCACAAAAGAACATAACAATCATTTTCACATTTCAAAGATTCCTTTATACATAATATACATATATATGATTTATATTATACACATAGATCATATATTTGTTTATAGCTCAGAAACTATTGGTTTTTTAAACATGTATTTAAAATAAAAGTTTTTTATTTTTAAAATTACTATAAATTTACAACGACAAGTAATTTTGTGTCACAAATAGTTGTGGAGATATTATAAAAATTGGTTATTTCGGGTTACGATAAGTGTCATCAAAGTCATATTACGGGAAAATTAGAGTTCCCATTTTGTTTGTAATGTTAAGCAATGCATAGTTACACAATTTAATCCAAATCATTAAAACGGATTTCGAGGATAAATTTTCTCTCTCTTTACCCTTCAGTAAGCTAATAGTGTTAGGGCTAGATATCTAATTCCAAAAACTCCTTGGGGAAACCTTATGAAAAATCTAGCTACCAAGATTTAGCCCGATCGGTAAAATGGTTTCGGATCTAGGTCGAGATATAGACACACAAAACAGACAGACAGGCAGACGGCATCTCGAAAACAAGTTTTTAGGTTTCACGGGGTCATAAAACGTCGACATTAATCAAACGCTCGAGTTTAATTTTTCTGACGATCAGAATTCTTCTTTCTTCGAGGGGTAAAGAGAAAGTAGATATAGAAAATAAATTATTGGAGACACTTCAACTTGAAAACCAAAGAGAGATCTTAAAACTTTAGTAACAATAAGACCTTGGTGAGATTGAGGTCCACTGTTCACAGAACTACTAGTAACGATAATAACATGGAGGTAGCGAGGTCTACTGTTCTCAGAACTACTAGTAAGACTGTAGTAACGATAACAACATGGAGGGAGCGAGGTCTACTGTTCACAGAACTACTAGTAAGACTGTAGTAACGATAAGACCATGGAGGGAGTGAGGTCTACTGTTCACAGAACTACTAGTAGGACTGTAGTAACGATAATAACATGGATGGAGTGAGGTCTACTGTTCACAGAACTACTAGTAAGACTGTAGTAACGATAATAACATGGAGGGAGGTCTACTGTTCACAGAACTACTAGTAAGACTGTAGTAACGATAATAACATGGAGGGAGGTCTACTGTTCACAGAACTACTAGTAAGACTGTAGTAACGATAACAACATGGAGGAAGCGAGGTCTATGTTCACAGAACTACTAGTAAGACTGTTGTAACTATAATAACATGGAGGGAGCGAGGTCTATGTTTACAGAACTACTAGTGAGACTGTAGTAACGATAATAACATGGAGATAGCGAGGTCTACTGTTCACAGAACTACTAGTAAGACTGTAGTAACAATAAGAACATGGAGGGAGCGAGGTTTACTATTCACAGAACTACTAGTAAGACTGTAGTAACGATAATAACACGGAGGAAGGGAGGTCTTAAGTTCACAGAACTACTAGTAAGACTGTAGTAACGATAACAACATGGAGGAAGCGAGGTCTACTGTTCACAGAACTACTAGTAAGACTGTAGTAACGATAACAACATGGAGGAAGCGAGGTCTACTGTTCACAGAACTACTAGTAAGACTGTAGTAACGATAAGAACATGGAGGGAGGTCTTATGTTCACAGAACTACTAGTAAGATTATAGTAAAGATAAGAACACGGAGGGAGACAAGTCTACTAGCACCTAAGCTTAATCGATAGTACGTCTGCTCATCTGTGCTGGGTTTGATTCCACCCTAATTGAAAAAATTTATCATTGTTGGATTAAGGGTGCACCTTTTAACAATGATGAATTAATGGATGTGAGTTGTGAGAGTTGTGTTTGTTTTTATAATCAAGCTAGTTTGTAAGTCGTGTGACGGTTTGGTTCCTTAGGTTTACGTTAGATACTTCCAATAAGCCGATAACGGATAAGTCTCTTTATCAGATAAGCACGTTAAATACCTAAAAATAGATCGGTAACGGGTACTTCCGTCTATGAAACCAGTTTGTTAAATACCTATATGATATTGATAACGGAGCGTTTTGATACATCCAGTCATCAGAGCAAGGCCCGCCTATGAAACGTTGCTCGAGGTGGTGTATGTTCAGTAAGCTGGTCGTCCCCCACAGGGAGGCTATTAAGGTGCGTAATGGTCGGCGAGCGGTAAGTCGAACCGGCGCATGCATCGATTAGAACAAGGCAGGCGTCTCTTACGGGTAGCGTCGTGTCGCGTCGCGTCTCTGGGCGTCTGACACCTTCTCTCGATCAACAAGATCATGCGCAAGGTTCGGATTGCCTTAGCCTTCGCTGAGAACAATTGATATTGACAATTTACTGATTCACACACCTGAAGTCAAATTTCCACAGTAAGAGACTTTAAAAAAATACTAACTATATTTATTTGCGCTAAATCTCACTACTCGCTCGGGTTGTATGCATATATAATAATAACGCTAATATCTACAGGACTAGGAAGTTTGAATCTAGAAGAAATGTACCTGCATTTACGTGGAAAGAGAGGGATAGTGGAAGCACGCTTTAGAAAAAAGAAAAACCGGCCTCAATACATCCGACTGAGATTTGAACCCTGACCTCCAAACCATAACCTAGCCAGTTTATTACAAGAGGAACACCTTAGACCATTCGACCACAGATGCGGGTCAAACATAGTTGTTTACGTTCTGCAGTGATAACGATTTACTATTATTATTAATGTTATCCTATAAGTATTGCTAATATCTTTCAAACGTGACAACTGTAGATCACATGAATTGACGTATGAACACGTGAAAGTAGATCTATTAGCTTTTCCACGTCAGACGTCTTAGCTCAGTCGGAAGAGTATCTCTCTACTAAGCTAACTGTTCTGGGTTCAATTCCTGGCACGGATGATATTATTATTATTATTATTATTAGCACCGCGTCTTACTACCCGTTCGAGTTATACGCACCTACGCTAAT
The DNA here is from genome assembly GCA_902151425.1 of Timema shepardi. Taxonomy (NCBI): domain Eukaryota; kingdom Metazoa; phylum Arthropoda; class Insecta; order Phasmatodea; family Timematidae; genus Timema; species Timema shepardi. The sequence continues at coordinate 76,169 of CABFVX010002136.1, read as the reverse complement.
GTGTGATTGTGAGATAAAATGGAGGACCTACAGTTTAACGTGGGATCCGAACCATGGTGGAGGGCTGGCATTCCACACATTCACAAGCTGTGATTAATACACGTCTTGTCAGAGGTGAAGGAAGGGTTTGGTCATCAGATAAATCTGTGCCGAGACCGAGGATTGAACCCCGGACCCCAGCACACTAGTCAGACACCTTACTCCTGGACCACCAGGTCACCCAAGGCAGTATATAAAAGTGATTTAACACCAACATTGTTTTATGTATGTGAAGCGTGGGTTTGTCAGGAGAAACACAAGAATAAGATGAATGCGGTTGGAATGAGATGTTTAAGGATGTGGAAAACCCGTATGGATAGAGTAAGTAATGAATCGGTGCTGAAGCAGTGCGGTTTGAAAGGGAATCCTATCGGTCATTGGGAAAGAAGCGTCTTACGTTGGTTTGGTATTTTGAGAGGATGAGTGAGGATTGAGCTACGAAGCGAAAATGTGGAGGTAGAAAGTGTGGATGTGTGGATAGATGTGGATATATGTGGATAGAAAGGAAGGGGTAGGCCATGTAAGACGTGATTACATGTTGTAAACGAATGTGTGAAAAAAGAGAAGTATGCAAGGATAGGGAAGTATAGATAAATTTAGTGAGGATGGAATAGATAAGAAGTTGTTGTTTCTTGCTTATCCAGTAAGGGAATGGTGCAGCTATGTATATATGTATGTATCTATGTATATATGTAATGCATTGTATGTAATGTAATGTATGTAATGTAATGTATGTATGTATGTAATATATGCATGTATGTAAATAAAGCTCCTCTTAGGAAATTTGAAGTGTAGCTAAGACTTATAGACCCCAAATCCTTTTGCTTCTGAGTGCACCTTATTCACTGCTCCCTCCCCCACCCCCCAATCCCCTGTACTACATCATTGCACCTTCAAATAATTACATCCCTACTAATTTTGTTCCCCATATCTCTTTATTTAAAACGTGATGCAATTACTTTCAACAATTGTCATATGAAAGTTTACACATTTTCAGTAGCGTAGTGAACATTTATGTTTAATTTACTATTTATTATATTCTCGTACTCTTACAGGCATCTTAAGAGCCCGTTTCACCCCTGGGTAACACTTAACTTAGGTAGGTAATAAATCTCTAACCAGGCATCTTAAGAGCCCGTTTCACCCCCGGGTAACACTTAACTTAGGTAGGTAATAAAGCTCGAACCAGGTAGGTAATAAAGCTAGAACCAGGAAATCTTAAGAGCCCGTTTCACCCCCGGCTAAGACTTGGCTTAGGTAGGTAATAAGCTTTGAACCAGTTATCTTAATAGTCCGTCTCACCGCTGGGTAACACTTAACTTAGGTAAGTAATACAGCTAATTCAGGTAGGAAACAGGTCTATAGCTTACAGCAAACGTCCCACCGTGATTCCGGCTTCTCTATTTAACTTTAAAAATAGTGGAATTAATAATAGAGAAACCGTTTTAAAAACAAAAATACAGTGAAATGGAAAAAAAAGACTGATAAAATGATCAAAGTCTCTTTATTGGTTACTAAAGAATGCAGAAAACGACACTTCAAAACTTTTCCAGGTAAGAATGTGATAATTAATCTAATTTCACAGTTTTTTGTCCGTTGGTTAGCCCAATTACAGATAATCTATAATTACTTTTTTTTAAATTCTTAATCAACATTGGAAACTATAAGTTATATTAATTATTTTGAGTGCTGTGATCTTGCCTCTTAGAAGCTGCCAAATTAGCCCACCTAGCATATTTTATAAATGCAATGTTGTTAAACACTTGATCATAAATCAAACCACATGTAATTAGGATGAAACAACCTACTGAAGTAATTACGATTAAATAGGAAATTTTTCTTTTTTCTTTTAACACATTACTTTAAAAAAAACCCTCACAATTACACTCATGGTATGTTAGACATAAGCTGCAAAGTTATTTTGGGCTTACAAAGTAGTTCTATTTAATTAAAATAAACGTGATTTTAAAATGTATAATCTGGAACTGCAATGGGGAAATCTGGTTTATAAGAAACCTGTTGGGGAATCCAATCACCTTGACTCTTAGCTCTCAGAAACAATTTTCGCACTGATTCCATCTGGAGATAAAGTAAGAAAGTATCAGATTTTAACAAGTTCTAAGCACAAGATCTTCAAATAGACCGTTCCATCATTTCTCCTTGTTCAAACTCGAGTAGGCAATATTTCTCTCTCTCTTTCTCTCAAGGTACTCGAATGGTGTAAAGAAAGGGTCGATGTTGTGTGTCATTATTTGACGACTAATTCCTTGAGATATATAGAAGTTAGCTTGTCTTCTCTCTAATTATAGAGGTTGGCTATCCTGACAGCGGTAAAGTAATGGATCCATCATCCCACGAGATCTTCCAGATAACAAGGAAATATAAGGAAGAGGAGGTTTTTTTTTAACAAAGCTGGAGTTTTTATAGGACAAACAGTTCAAGAAGCTGTCACTGAAAGATAATCTTTTTATTACTTTTTTGCCCTTTCTTAAAGAAAAAAAAGTAATGTAATTTTGCACATTTTTGATCTTAAGATTAGATATATAAAAATAAAAAAAGTTGATTTTACAATTATTCTGTTCGTTTGTCGAACTGTATGTCTGTATCAGGGGCTACAGCGTAACGATCCGATCAATTTCTTTCAAACTTGCTATTTTGATGTTCGATGGTCTTATCTCGAGGAAAATCATAAATATAATTAGGATTGTACAAGTACTCTAAAATTTGGGTTCAAGTCAAGTCTTAATAGCTGCTAGAACTCAACTCGAAGATTTTAATGAAGCTTGAAAAATTTGAGTACTCGAAATTTTCGATTTTTTTTCCTCCAAAATTCCAAGTTTAATTGATTTAATACAATTTTAAGATGTAATTTCATAGGAAATAGGGTCATTCAACATTTATTTTTGTTTAGTTAAAAAAAAATATTGTACAGTTATATTTAATCTACTTAAAAGTTCGATCTTGCGTGATTATACATTTTTACACAAAAATAAATTTTACTTTAAAAAGGGGTGACCTGATGGTCTAGGGGTAAGGTGTCAGACTTCTGTGCTTGCGGCCGGGGTTCAGTCCTCGGTCCCGGCACAGATTTATCTGATTACCAAACCCTTCCTTCACCTCAGACAAGACATCTTGTGAATGTGGGGAATGCCAGGCCTCCACCGTGGTTCGGATTCCACGTTAAACTGTAGGTCCTCCATTTCATCTCACAATCACCCTACCATTACACATTAGCGTAAGTGCGTACAACCCGAACGGGTAGTAAGACGCTATGCTAATAATAATAATAATAATAATACTTTAAAAAAACTAAAAATTATATTTGTTACTTATTTATGGCTGATCTATGGATCTATTACAAAAATTCAACCTGAAATATTTATACAACAAATATAGCTCTATACTACGCGAATTCGAAAAATACTTGTTTACATTCAAACTCGACTCGAAGGGAAATATGCCTACTTGCACACCTCTAAATATAATTCTAGCTTTGAAAATTAAAGGGATTGATTTTTGAAAATCTGAAATTTTTCAAAAATTGCTTTAACGATTAAAAAAATCTATGGAATGCTTCACTTTACAAATAACATAGTTATACTTTATTTTAAAAGAAAATTTAATTTTAAATGAGCTAATCGATATCTTAAAATTTTAAATTCATGTATGAGAAAGTGCGTATGTTACTGTCGTACCATTTAATTTATTTAAGGCCCCGTGGCTATGGGCATTTGGTCTACATTGCTAGCAACGTGTGAATCGGGGTTCGAATCCTGGTTTGGTGTACTATAGGTATTTTTCTTAAATTACTTCCCAAACTCTTTCCGCTTAAATGCGGTTAAATTTACTCTAAATTCGCCCCTCCTCTTCCTAACTCACTCTGTGTAAATATGTGAATAGCCCGGCCGGATAGTAAGACACGGGAAACCATGGTAAAAATCTGTCACGATGACGTCACATTTAGCCATGACGTCACAAATCACCAGACAATATGATGTTAAACATCCCTAGTCACTATGCCATGATGACGTCACACACTTCTAGCCACGATGACGTCATGCAACTTTACCACTATGCCACACTGACGTTACGCACCCTACCAGTGTGCCACAATGCTGTCACACACCCCTGGTCACTATGCCACAATGGCGTAACCCCCCTCGCCACTGTCACGATGACGTCATGCCCTCCTAGCCACTATGTAATGGTGACGTCATGCCTCTCCTAGCCACTATGTAATGGTGACGTCATGCCCTCCTAGCCACTATGTAATGATGGCATCATGCCCTCCTAGCCACTATGTAATGATGACGTCATGCCCTCCTAGCCACTATGTAATGATGACGTCATGCCCTCCTAGCCACTATGTAATGATGACATCATGCCCTCCTAGCCATGTGTCATGAATCATGATGACCTCACATACCCCTGCAATGAGACCCACACTTATTGTCCCCCGACCGGCCTTGCCGTCGCTAAAAGGAGTCGTCCTGTCTTTCAGTCCTGAGTTACAGGGGCTGGCCCGGCTGGATACTTGAACTAAAGGGGTGATGGGGGGATGAAGGGACGTAGCTCCCAGCGTGCACGTGAACATTTGGCGCGGTAGTATTTTATCCAGGTAATGCACCGGAGATACCTAGCTAGCGACCGTTCCTTTTTCACCAGAGGACGGACCAAGTTTATTCGCAAGTATGAATCACTCTCTTCTTTGACAGTCACAAAGATGAACAATGGAAAGTTCTGAAAGAAGACTTTAGGAAGGGAGGCACTGCATACCACTCTCGCAGGCACATTAAAAAAACCAACTTAATTACCATTGGTATAATTAAACAATAACTAAAAACTTGTAGGCTACTTAATAAAAACTTAATATTTAATCTCCGACAACAATTATGCTTAAAGTATATAATTAAAAAAACAAGTTTGCCGTGGGAATATTTCAAATAACTTTTTACACACTTTTATATCTTGGTGTTTTTTCCACCGCGTACTACTACCCATTTGTAATATCCACGTTTTAATTACATAAATAGGATAGGGCAGGAGGGAGGTTGAATTTAGAATAAGTGTAACCACACTTGCTTGGAGAGAGAGTGGAAAAGCATGTAGGGAAAGCCACCCTCAGTAAACCTGACCAGGATTCGAACCCCAATCTCCCCGTCATTGGCAGTCGTGTCTATTGTGAGAGTGACTTTTTTTACGCCTTTAATATTGTCCGGCCATTGATGCGAGATATGGTGAATATTAATAGTGAATTGTGTCATGATATACTATTATGGATACAGATTTTAAAAAAATCTTTAAATCAAGAGCCGTATTGATGTAAAGATAAATTACTTAAATTCCACCCAATTCAATGGCCGAATGGTTTATGACGTCACTCTCATTTTAGACTGATCTGCTGATGATGGAGAGATCGAGATTCGAGTCCCAGACTGATCTTCTCAGGGTGGTTTTTCTTAAATTGTTTCCCACTCTCCTTACAAGCAAATACGTGTAAACTACCCTATAAAATGCTACCTTCCTCATCCCTACCCCATTAGAGTAACTATCATATATGCACATAATCTGACCAGATAGTAAGACGCGATGATTAAAAAAATTCCTGTAACCCGCCTTGGTGGGGTAGTTGGCTAACGCGCTGGTTTTGTGTTGAGATAGACTGCCGAAGATGAGGAGATTGAGGTTCGAATCTCGTTTGGGTGAACTGGGGTTGGTTTTTCCTAAATGGTTTTCCACTCTTCATGCAAATGCGGGTTCACTTCCTCTCTATACAACAATCCCAATTGCTAACCCATTAGCTTAATTAGTACTTGAGCGTATAACCCGAACGGTTAGTAAGGTGTCAATTCCGGTCTATAAAAATATATGATTTCATCAATCATAAAATTTGTCAATGACTGTAATAAATATCGATTTATAACTTATGGGAAAATAATTCTTTTTTTTACCATTATTCTCTGAATCTTCAAACGTTGATTACAAAGAGAGAAAAATACTTAAAATTAGTCCGGAATCTTAACCTCGAAACTATTTTGCCATATTAGGCCTTTTCAAAGAATCCAAGTAAACAAACATTGTTGACTTTTCCCTTATTTCTGCCAAGGAAGCGTTTCGTAAGAGGAGGACAAAAACTACCTGAAACTAAGACAAAAATACAAATAAGAAGAAAAGAAAAACCAAACAAAGTATATGCAACCCTATATGTGTCCTACATGAGCCAAGTTGGCTTCATTAAGTTCCGGCTGACTATTTCCAAGACAGAACGTAACCTATTTGGTTTGTGTACATGTGACACAATCATGTCCCTTTGCATGCTGCGACTTTGTCGAGGAGGGGGGGGGGGAGGGA
>CABFVX010002136.1:45500-69768 GCA_902151425.1 Timema shepardi | reverse complement strand
GGGGGGGGAGGGAAGAGAGGAGGGGGCAAGTACGAATGTAAAACTTACAAGAATACGACATTGACTTTGTTAAATTGTTTAATATAGAACTTTCTGACCTCCAACTTTGTTTAGAATGGTGTGGGAATATGCTACTGAAAAGTGGGTACAAAACAGCGCAAACGATCGCGGTACAAAAGAACGCATGCACATAAGAGCGTAATTCTTAACTGCCGTAAAAATTCGAGTGTTTATTTTCTTTCTTTTGTTTAGCGGCAGGAATGCGTAAGCTATTGGAATTAACAGTTGTCTAACTTCACCCTTTGAAACTTTATTGTCATCTAACCTAAGCTAACCTAACAAAACCTAACCTAGCCTACCCTAAAAGCAATTGCTACCCGGTTAAACACAGACCCTTTGTTCTGTTCTTGAGAAGTAAGAGGGCACGAAACACTTGCGCTATCTGTACAACTGTACACTTGCACTCTTTTGTAACCGTGCTGTTCGGGGCCGCAACCTGGTGTGGGATGGAACGCTAGTTTAGGTTCGTATTGGCTCAGTTTTTTTTGTACATAACAAAACACTTATTTAGGGCCAAAATAAATAAAATATGTATTTAATAACCAAAATTAATTTAATTTTCTTTGATATAGTTATATCAGCAGTTGATGAATATTTCATCATAATAAACTTCTTATGTGAGAGTAATAATTTCTGGTCAAATCCCTAGAAGCTATATGAGTATAAAAATGATTTAAAAACCCGGAAATTATATTTAAATGTGTAAATGTAGTGAACTCGCGTTAAGGGAAATATGTTTTTAATTTTTATATAAATACTTTTTTTTTGTAAAAAAAGTTTTTACATAAAAATTAAAAACAAATATATTTTTTTGTAAAAAAAATCAAATAAGTCTCCAGTATAAAGATAGCAGTTCTTTAATATTTGTTGGTGACCTGGCGGTCTAGGGGTAAGGTGTCAGACTTCTGATCTGTCGGCCGGAGTTCGATCCTCGGTCCCGGCACAGATTTATCTGATTACCAAACCCTTCCTTCACCTCTGACAATACATCTTGTGAATGTGGGGAATGCCAGGCCTCCACCGTGGTTCGGATTCCACGTTAAACTGTAGGTCCTCCATTTCATCTTACAATCACCCTACCATTACACATTAGCGTAAGTGCGTATAGCCCGAACGGGTAGTAAGACGCGGTGCTAATAATAATAATAATAATAATTTAATATTTGTTAAGGGTGTCCAGTCTTTTTTTCGTCAGTTAAAATGTTTTTTTCATCTAATTCTACTATACTCATGACAGATATTAAAGAACCCTCAATGCCACCATGTTAAGAAAATTAAACTTTCCTTCTACTGGAGCAATACCTTATAAAGTTTGGCTAAAAAGTGTTTTACCATAAAAATGGCAAAAACACCCCCCTTAACTGGCGTTACCTACATTATAACATTTAATTACATTAATATTAATATGAAAGGGGCCTTATTAATAAGATATGACACATATTTGCTTACTAATGCTTGCCTATTTTTGTTGCAACTACACTACTTGTATTTTAAACCAGACATCAGTACCACTAACACTGTCCTTATCATAAAACCATGACGGTGTCTAATTACATGCAATGTACGCCTCAGCACTGATATTCGTACCGAGCCATTTCCTTCATCATGAACCCTCTCTGATGCCTTTCGAGTTGCGTGCCTGATGTCTATCCTTCAATTTGAGCCACGCATGCTACCTTGTCACATACATCACTGTCATGTCAACCTTGGTCTTGTAAGCGACTGCACTGTAATATACTAACACTACCGCTTATCTTTGTCCTATGTTTGCTGTGGTGACGAAGCCATGATAATATTGGTATTATTCCTGAATCTATCGGCTATATTGTTTGGCATTAGCTGAGTTCTTATTTGACAAGATCAGGGGAGGATAAATTAATATATAAAGGTGTGATAAAAAAAATCAAAAGATATTATGTTTTTCGTAGAAAATATTTTTATTATTCATCACCAGGATTTCTTTATAATTTAGTATTTCAATATCTAAAAATTCTTAATACATTCTCATGGAAATTTACCAAGTAATTGAGCTTGTTTTTATTCTACTCGGTTATGTAATCTTACTTATTATTTGATATTAGAAACTCGAAAATTCATCACCGCACTTTAAAAAAGTGCGCCACCTATCCCTTACTTTGGCTAGTTCTATCCAGTCCACCTCATCACACACTATCCCTATCTTGAGATAGTTCTATCCAGTCCACACCAACACACGCTATCTTGATCTAGTTCCATCCAGTCCACCTAATCACACCCTATCCCTATATTGAGCTAGTTCTATCAAGTCCACCTCATCACACCCTATCCCTATCTTGAGCTAGTTACAGCCAGTTCACCTCATTACACCCTATCCCTATACTAAGCTAGTTATATCCATTCCAACCTATTTCATTCAGCTCCATTCTAATAGTATCTTGCCATCTGCTTCTAGGCTTCTTCGCATTGGGATTGAGTTTACTCCATTAGCGCTGCATGTACTGCCCAAAGTAACCTTTGAGATTTGATTACACTAATAATGTCTGGGGATGAGTACAAGTTATATAACTAATCATTACCTACTTTGTTGGCCGCATGGTCTAGGGCATCACTCTCATCTTAGACAAGACTGCCGATGACAGGGAGATTGGGGCTCAAATCTCGGTCAGATGTACTGAGGGTGGTTATTTCCTAAATGTTTTTACACTCTACCTCCACGGAAATAAGGATACACTTCCTCTAAATTCGAGCTCCTTCCTCATCCCTAATTCACTAGTGTAATTAGTAAATTATGTAATAAACCGGTAATAAAACGCGATACTAAAATCATTATGTAACCCCCTCCACTCTCCATTAGATGTATCCCTTTTTAGATTAGATATTTTACCAAGCCCTACATTTATTGACAACAGGTGATATGTTATTTTACAGTGACAAATAACTTTTTAACTATGCAGTGGAAATATGAATGTGTATATCGAACTTTGATTAAACTTTTTTATTTCAGTGAGTTTATTTGGACAAATTATGGTATTTTCTCATTGGTTGACAGGATATCACATGATTATGGACACACAGTGTCGGCACAAAATTTAAGTTTAAACAATCTTAAGGAATATGTGTATACGTAGCTTACGAAATCTGTATACGAGGCTAAGGTAGGATATAAGGGAACGCGAGAAAAAGCCATTGGTTTTGCAGTTTTTATGGAAAAATATTTGTTTGGCTAAAATATAGTCCCAGTACAAACATAGATTTTAAATTTTCTTCACTTGTTGATACCAACAGTTCCTGAATATCTGTCATGAGCATGGTGGCATTATCCAACAAACCTTTTAAATGAAGGAAAGAAGTTGTCATTAAATTCCAGAACACCATTTACAGATATTCAACAAAGGTTGAAGTCACCATGTGACGAAAATTAAATTATATGTGTGTACTGGGGAAATATTTAATTATTTTGGCCACATTTTTTTTGCCATAAAAACTGTGAAACCACTGACCTTTTATCGCGTCCTCTTCCATCCTACCTTTAGCCTTAGATATGTAAACATGAATTATTATCCTAACTTTTTCTATTTTGGTTTTCAGACAGACATAGCGACTTTTGGCAATGGACACCATGAACGAACTGGACGACGATGACACGCACATATGTCTCAAGTGCCGGAGCACGATAATTGGCCTTGACAACTACGTGGCCCATCGGAAGTCGACTTGTGGCACCAACAAAGAACCTCCAACCCCCCACCACAACGACGAGACAGTCGCGGCGTCCTCCAACCCCCAAGACAAACAGGACGACGACCCTAACCTGAAGGCTGACGATTTCTTCTCATGTCTTGAACTTCAGAGTAGCTCCAAGAAATCGTTGTCAGGGACGGCGAACTCTTCCGGTGGGAGCAGGAGCGCTCTAGGGGTGCTGACAAGAAGCAAGGCCTCGGCCGCTCTCGTGGCCAGTAACTCGAGCAGGGACGTCCCAACCGCTGTGTCGCCGAGCCAAGGGGAGCTACTGATGACTGCGGATCACGACGGGGACGTATCGGACAGCTGTCTTGTAAGAGCCTCGGGGAAGAACTTGAACCTTGCCGGCAAACACAATGTATCCGCCGTGGAAGGGATCTATTTGGAGGTACCAGAGGTGGATTTTCACGACGAGTATGAGGTTGAGTACGATGACCTGGATGAAGAAGAGGAAGCTCACGGGAGTTTCCCTCCAAGGTCACACACCGGTGGGAAATGGAAGCCCGGGGATCTGATATCTACTCACGGTGATTGGGGGTTGTTGATGGGGGAGTGTAGGGGTGATACTTCACCTCCACCCAATTACACTGGGGGCAAGTGGAAGCCTTCTACTCCGGTTACCAGTGTTATAAAATTGGAACAACCACAGCAACAGGTAAGGAAAGATATACAATTTGAAAGGTAAAAAAAACAAACTGGAATGCTCAAATTTCCAAATACTTGAACCCTTGAAGTTTTAATTCTCAAGGATATTCAAGATTAAAGGATTCGAGATTAGAAACAAATAAATAACTTTTTGTTTTCAAATGTTTAACTGTAGTTTGTTTAAGAGCTCTAATACTTAATACTTGTATTTTACTTTGTTGGAATGCGCTACTGTTACATTTGCGTTCCAGGGGGCCGCCCTTAGCGTTAACATAAATTAGTAAGAGACTAGAAATAGTAGATAACCAAATTCAGATAATAATAGGTCAATCACCCGACTTGATAACTAAATAGTAACCCAAATACATGTAAAGGAGAGATTGTTAATGGGAGAATGACTTACCATCACATCAAGTGCTGAAAGTGTCCCCCCTCCTCTTCGAGACATGTTTGCACACATTTCATCATGTTCCCTGATACATGCCTCAACATGTTAGTAATGAACCTATTTCTTCCAGCCTCATCATGGGCCTTAGAATCGTCTTCTGGACAGGACCATCATGAACCTCGTACTCATATCTGTAAACCCTTTGCGTAGCAGTAACGGAATTGTTATCTTCACGATAAACACGTGCTTCTACACTGTGTGTGACATCATCGCAAATACTGACGGTTTAACGCGGGAACAGCCACTAAAACCAAGGCCAACGCCAGATGCAAAATAAAAAAAAAAAAAAAAATCTCCCACATTTTCTGAGCCGTTTGAATGCACTTTCCATTTAACCTACACCATGGCCACAAAGTTATAACAAATTAAAATGTGGGACTTCCCACTGAAACAACCTGTATAATTCTTAAGTTATTGGAAACCTGAGCTCTGAAGAGTTATACTCTGATTTTTGGTAGAAAGAACAGGATCTGGTAGTTATTAAGGCTATTAAAACCAGTTTAATAAAATGCGTGTAGCCCTAAAAGGTAATAAGACAAGGTGCTAATTTTTTTAATGTATATTCATCATTAAGTTATGTTATCTGCTGTAACTGTTGATAGATATTATTAATACCTATAAAATAAGAATAATATAATTAAATGCTATCATAGTTGACCGAAAAGTAATATATTTGAACTTTCTAGACTGTTCTTCCAACCAAAATCACGCTATAGAAATAAATAAACAGTTTCTTCTGTGTCATAGGTAGGCAATCCACTTTTCCACGCAGTATGGCGGGTCGGTATTCGGCAGGTATAACAGTGAACGAGCAAAAGTTACACGGAAAATTGGCAAAGAACAAAGAATATGCCATTTAATTTTAAAACCGATTTCCTTATCTTCTAACACCAAGTATATTTTATTGGTTTTTTAGAAGATGAAAAAAATAATGCTCTCACGTTATTTATTTATAATTTTCAGGAGCCAGAAAATAGGACGTTACCAAAGAAACAAGTTGGATTATATTGCATATTATTCACTTCCCATTTTTGAGAGAATCTCTATTCTTTCTAGCCTCTGACTAATTTATGTTAACGCTACACCTGACCACGACCATCTTCTATCCTCTACAGCCCACTTTACCCCTTTATTCACGGCTTCAAAAACATTTAAAGAGTTTACCCGCTTTGGTGGCTGCATAGTCTAAGGCATCACTCTTGCAATATACTAGACTGCCGGTAACAGGGAGATCGTGGGTCGATCCCGGTCGGGTGTACTGAGGGTGGTTTTTACTAAATGGTTTTCCACTCTACCTTCACGTAAATTATGTTACACTTCCTCTGAACTCAACCTTACTAATCCCTAACACATAAGTGTAATTAGTACACATGCTTATAACCTGAACAGGTATTAAGACATGGTTCTAAAAACCAGTTTAATAATGTACTAAATACACTAATGGATTAGGGACGAGTAAGGTTGAAATAAGGTGAAGTGTACCTGCACTAGCGTGGAGGGTAGAGTAGAAAACCCTTCCTCCTTAAAATCGACCGGGATTCGAAACCTGATTTTCCCGTCATCGGCGATTCCATTCTATCGCGAGAGTGACGCCTTACAAACGTTCGACAACCGAAGACGGGCTGCGATGTCGAAAAGTTGTCCATGACGTCGTTTCCCTCCTTTAGATCCCCTCAGCCCCTCGCGGTGGCCACTCCGACGAGGACTACGACGGCCAGGGCCCTCCGCCGGGCCACACGAGCGGCAAGTGGGTCCCCGGGAGACAGACTTACCCGGAGGAGGAGAGCATCGCCCCGCTCCGCAAGTCCGGGAGCACGGTGCAGTACTGGTGCGGCGCCTGTCACAGAAGACTCAGCTCCAGACTCGTGTACGAGCGACACCTCAAGTCTGAGCTGCACTTCAAAAGGACTCTGCAAGAGAGAGAGTTGGAAAGAGACAGCAGAGGCGGGGAGGGTGACAGGACGGAGGAAAGGGAGGACAAGAGGTCCGTCAAGAGGACGCGGGTATATATGGAGAGCGAGTTATGGTCCAAGAAACAGAAACGGTGCAAATATCAGGCGAGTGCATTATCTTACTTATATCCTTCGTCAACCTTGGGCCATAGTGTGCTCAGTCAAGGTAAGACTGTCACCTTGTTTGTTCCCACTATGATAGATTTTAAAAGATAGGGTCATAGTGTACTCAGTCAAGGCTTTGAATCTTAAAATTATACTTTATTTGCTTTCATTTATATATTAAATAGTAGTTTGTATCACAGCAAAAGATTTCCGATCATAAATCGAAATGCAAACTAAAAGGAATGAATAATATGTAATAATGGCGACTTCACCTCTATAAGGGTCTCCAAGGTACCTCTGTTTTAGTCTCGGTTTGATATCTAGCAAAGAGAGTGGGATTATTTCAGTTTTTTATGTCATAGTCTATTAAAAACAAAAAAAGCAAATTTCCAACTATAACAAACTAATATTGTAAAATAATTGTAAATAGTTCTAAAAAAATTGTATTTTAGTGCCTAGAATTTAATGAAAAATAATTATGTTATTTACGCTTGGAAAGTTAGGTTTTGTTCAGTCGGGATAGTTTATAATAATAAAGATGGTAACTATCGCCTGTTAAAATACTTTTGGTTCCGTGTTGCGACATTATTTTGAATACAAACTTCATTTTATGATTAAGGGAAGTTTTTATAATTTTTAATATACACAATTATTTTAAAATATAAAGTTTTTTTTAATATACAGAATTATTTGAAAATATAAATTTTGCTGTCATTGAAAATTTGTTTTTGTTTTTTCGTATATGGATGGCAATAAATATAATTCTCCATAATATGACATAGAAAAAAAAAGACCTTGCCTTCTTTGTGTACTATTCTTCACATTTCAATTAAATTTGGGCCACTTATATGCTGCAATCATAAGATACAAGCTACCATTACCACCTTTTAGTGCAAGAACTGATGAGTACGGCTTTCCAAATTTGCGCTAGCTCTGAGGTTACCCGGCGAAGAAGGTAGGGATGTATTTTGTCACTAGAGCTAGATCGCTCCCCTATATTAAAGGGCGATAACCGGACTCGTGGTATAGTGGTCAGAGTCACTGGCTGATAATTTAGATATCTCGGGTTCAATTCCTAGTTGGTACCGGGGAATTTTCCTCGTAAGGGCAATAGTTCCCATCGCCACGAGAGTTTGGATAGTTGGGCCTTTTTTTTAATATAAGATATTCATTAGCTTCGCACCATCATATTCACTATCCCCATCACCTCATCTCATTGGGACATGAAAAGAGCCTCCATGGTAAAGCTGTACGATTAGTACATTCTGGCATCCCTTAGGCAATGGTACATTAGCACTGGTTAATATTTCCACACACTGGGCTACAGATTGATGTAGTCCATACATGCCATTATTATTATAGAAAGGTTTATGCATGTACAAATGATAGAACAATCTTAAAGATTGCTTCATAACTAACAGTCTGGGGATTATTCTTGTATGACCATGCAAAAATGATTAAATAGCCATATGGCACTCTTTGCAATCGATTACGTTACAGGCGTGGCACTAAAAAAGGGTTACGTGTTGTAAAATACACATTGGAAGCTATAATTAGTCTCTCCTCCCATCTCAGAGCACTGCCGAGGAAGGAGGAGCCACCTCAACCAAGAGGCGAGAAAGAAAGAGCCGCTCCATTTTCTGCAAAGTTTGTGGTTCCAAAGTGATGCCCTACCTGTTGGGCAAGCACCTCGTCTCTCTGTTCCACTGCCGCAAGGCCAGGACGAATAGGAGGGAGGATCATCAAGAGTTCATCCTGAGACACATCCACCGCGTAGTCAGGCAGGCGCCCTTCCAATGTAACATCTGCAGGTTCTACTGTAACACATCCGGTGACTTCCTCAGTCACTGGCACTCGTCGCAACACCTGGACGTCGCAAGGAAGGTGAGTAATATCAAGCAGAGTCCTACACTGTGGTGTCGCCAGATTAAGCAGAGCATATTAAAACTGTGCCTGTGATATGTTATATTACTCTCTGACTCCATTTTATCAATCATACATAGGATCTACTCTAAACTCACCGTATAGGAATGTATTCTCGTTTGTACCTGCCCAATGATCTGACCACTGACCTGACTACTGAGCATCTGAGAGGGTTGTGAGGTGCAGCCTGGGTAAGCAGAGTTAGTTTAAACTGTTCTGTTCTTATCACTCAGTAGAAAACCTATTGGTCAGGTATCATTGGGGTTGTTAACATATCACAGGTATAGCTTAAACCAGTTATTATTACCATGGAATGTTCTAATCCCACTGATTATATCGGAATACGATTTATAAACTAGCTTAAATTTAGAACAGACACAAGTCCGCGGCCGTTAATGTATCACTGTGAAAGAGGAAGCCCCAAATTCATCAATGATACATCTTTAGGCCATTTCGGGAATCCATCTCTGTACCCTTAGTTAAGAAGGCAGACACGCTTCCGTCTGATCCAAGACACCCAACATTTTGAACGTTATCTGTCCTCAAAAAATGTATAGGAATACACTCTAAAAATAAGAAATTGAGTCTGGCCTGGACAAAACTTTATTAAACCCGCATTAGTGGTCAAATGTTCACTCAATGATGGGTAGATCGGGATTTGAATCCTGGTCAGCTGTACTAAGTGTTTTTTTTCCTATATGTTTTTCCACACTCCCTCCACGTCATTGTGGGTACACTTAATCTAAATTCAACCTTAATTATCTCTAACACACTAGTTTAGTAATAAATATGCGTATAACACGAACGGGTAATAGGACTCGGTGCAAAAATAAAATGCCACCATATACTATTTTATCATTAGCTTCCAGCTTCAATGGTCGAACGGTATAAGGTGTCACTCTCGTTTTAGACTGGCCTTCTGATGACGGGGAGCTCGGAGTTTGAATCCCAAGAAGTTCTAATTAAAGTGGTTTTATCTAAATGGTTTACTGACTCTCCTTCCACGCAAATGCGGGTAGATTACTTCTACAATGATACATGCTTCCTTCTTCATCCTTACTTCTTTAGAGTAATTTTTATATACGTTTCTAACCTTGATAGGTAGTAAGACGTGATGATTAAAAAAAAGTTTAGTTCATCGTGATGTATCTATCTATCTCCATTTATCCTATCTAATTGAGAGCGTTCATCACAGCAGGACCAACTCAGCTCCCGGTTCGCATCTGCGTTTGTACGTGCGAGGTATGGGAGTAAAAGGAAAAAATAAAGACCTACGATGTATCAGAAATGTGTGCAGTGCATTCGTATTTGAATAATTACTCGAAATTTTCTGTGGTGACGAAAAGTGACAAAGTTTATTGTTAGTAGCTACACTAGATCCCTATTACAACAGAATGACGATACACAGTGCTTGTGATTAATACACGTCTTGTCAGAGGTGAAGGAATGGTTTGGTGTACAGATAAACCTGTGCTGGGACCGAGCATTGAACCCCGGACTCCAGCACAGAAGTTCGACACCATACCTCTAGACCACCAGGTCACCAGTAAATATTGTTTAATATTTTAACAATGTTCACTATTAGAAACTTCTATTATATTTTTTACTCTATTAATGTTTAACGAGAAATGATCCACGTGCAATAGTGTTGGTGTAAATTTACGATCTCTAGCCGACTGTATGACAGAGTTGAATGGCATGTTAAATCGTGAAATCTGTTCCCACAGCTACCCGGACTGTATTGGTGTTCCACTTGTAAGTTTGAAGCGGAACTCATAGAGACGATGAGCGAACATTTACAAAGCGAGGGTCATCGGGAACTTGTTGACGCCATCAACTTATCGGTGCCTATCGTGGTGAGGAAGAGGACTGTGATGCGTTGCGACGCATGCGACGCCCAGTTCCGATACAACTTCCACCTCAAGAAGCATCTGCTACAAACAAACCACCAGGTGACCTACATTAAGGGGCAGTTCAGGTTTTAACTAGTGATCCTATGGTTTATTTTATCACAGGTTTTACTAATGGAGTTGGGGGAGGGGGGCGGAGAGTTCTCCATGAACCCACCCTTGTTTATCTTAGATATGTTTTCTCAGTGACTTACTACCCATTCTATTAATGCGTGATTAACCAGTTACTGACCCATGATTAACGGCATCACTCTTGCAATAGACTTTACTACCAATGATGGGAGATTGGGGTTCAAATCCCAGTCGAGTGTACTGAGAGGGTTTTTCCTACATGGTTTCCCACTCTACCTACACTCAAATGCTGATACATTTCCATGGACGCCCGGGGTAACGGTTAATACATGAAATGTTTTCTTTTGCAAGAAAACAGTGTTAACAATTTTTAATTTTCTAGGTTTTTTTACCATTTTTCTCTTCAAACAAAGTTAATTTAGTAGAAACAGTAATAAATCAAACAGGTAAATACAGTAAATGCCTTCAGTTTCTATTTAAGTAGGTAGTGTTTTTATGTGATGCTGTGAAATGAGTTTAAAATAAAAGATTGTAATAAATTAAATCATTTTAAAAATGTTTATTTTACCTCACTAAAATAATACAAATTTCTCCAAGGGCTTTATTCCTAAAGAAATTACCAAAGCTTATTGAATCATTATATAATGTATAATAATGAATAATATTTGAGATTTTTAAATAATGTCACCAAACTCCCAAATCTAAGGTCATCTTTATGATACTAAACAATTTACAGAGCTATGAATAGAATACAATTTTCATTTTTTATTTTAAATGTGTGACATTTTATTCTTATAAGTTTACTAGTTGCTTTTAGGTTGAAACAAATCCCTGCACTTAGCAATTTCTATAGTTTTATCTTTACAGTGTCAGTATAATGTTAGTGCCCGCAGAAGGTTTTCCAGATGTGCGAGTGTGGGTGGGCGAATATATCCCCCCCCCCCTTTCTCTGGGAAAAAATTCTGTGGGAACCACTACGCGAAACCCGAATGGATAGTAAGGCGTGGTGTGAAAAAAAACACATTACTATTAACAACATAAACTATTTTTAATGATTTTAATTAATAATACTCCATGATTTCTATCAAGTCAAATCAATTCAGGGAAAATGTATGGAAGGAGAGTAGAAACGCAATTTTATGAAAAAACACCCTCAAATACCGGGATTTGAACCCTGATCTCTCCATTATCAACAGTCCAGTCTAATTCGAGAGTGACGCCTTAGATAATTCGACCAACGATGCGGTTCTATTTATTTTAGTATAATTACTATGAACTATTTCTATTTTTTTAAACATTTTAAATAACAATTACTGTTTGAAAATTATTCAAAAGAAGAAATCTGCATAATTTGAGTAAATAGGATATGAACAGTTAAAAACTCATCAATGTACGAATTGTGATTCGCTATTTGGCTCGCCATAATAAGGGGGGAGGGGATAATTAGTCCTACCTGAAAAGAACTGTAATAGTTGACAAACGATTTCCAAATTCTGCACACACATATCTCGGATGAGGAAAATAAGAGTCTAGAATACAACTACATGGAGGTTGATTTCATTCAGATTCAAATTTGTATATTGATATTATAAAAGATTGAATTGTGGGCTCAACAAACCCCACCCTTCCCCGATTTAAGAAAAAATTACTAGGGATAGTATAAGTGTCGAGGTGGAGGGGGGTGCACGAGGGCACATGACTTACTCCCATCCCCAATTATTTTATATTAATTCAATAATTTATATATTCTCTATAACCAAAAAATCGTGAGCTGATTTATGTTATTTCAATTTACTAACTTACCACTTCAAGAAGTGGTTTTTTTTTCGAATTCCTCAAAGGCCATTTTGATTCTTTTAAATTTAAGATTTTTCTGGTTATTTTCTTACCAAAATATCAATATTTTTCCACCTACAAAGACTTTTGTTTAAATATTTGGTTTGTAAATTTTTGAGGTTGTCCCGTCCCACTTTCCTCTCATTTTGAAAACAAATATGCAGTCTTGTATAAAGTGGTCCTCTCTACTTGCTTGCTATTTTTGTTAAATTACATCCTCTTTGAATTAAAGATTTGTCTTTATTACAGTATACAGAGTGTATTTTAATTTGTGTCAAATATTATAGAGGCGTCATCTACCCAACAATAAGAAAAGTTCACATAAACATGGGTCTAGAAACTCTTAGTCTCTGAGGTAGGAGAAATTGTTTTGTTCAATTATTAATGAGCAATCTAAGAAAAGAAGTAACTCAATCAAAAAAGACGAAGTTAAACAGAAAAAAATAAAACTATACGTGATAATATTTTGTTTTGAAAAATGGTTAAAAATGGTGTCCTCCTAATTCGGTACATCCTCTGAGCTTATGTTCTATGCTTTGTCGTACTCAGTAGACCTAAGTATTACCTATTTGTTTGTATACATTTACCATACACCAACTTAAAACCTCAACATAAGGCACAGTAGTTTCGTAAACAATGAACTTTAAATGTTCCCAGAGATAAAAACGCATTGGGTTAAAAAATGGCGATCAAGCAGGCCTATCAATGGAAACAGCACAGCCAATTCATTTCCGAGGAAAACCTTTAACTCTAAAACTAATCGTTTCTAAACATATGTTTATATACACCTTTCTAAATGTTTGGTTGATGAAATACGCCCTTTGAATATTTGACACCAATTAAAATACACCCTATATAATTAAAAACATATTTTGTTTATAATATCACAAATCCTATTTATCTGGAATGTTATGAAAAAAATTTAAATATTATTAATTTGGAGAGGGTTAGTTATGTAACCGTTGACCATGGTGGTCTTGGAGTAAAGTGATCTCCTCAAGACCCCATGATTACAGGTAAAAGAACTCTGGAAAATATGTGTACCTTTCCCGGCAAAAATTGTAGGCCCTTTTAAGCGCGCTTATGAAAATTCGGCGTGGAAGGCGACGGGGAACCTCCAAACATCCTAAACTCCCCTAGTACATGGGACTTATACCAGATAGTGCAGGCAGCACTAACCAACAGAAGGGCTGTGTGAATGCCCAGCTACGAATGGATAGAAATAACATAAAACTAACCTGTGGGTTGTTGACCTAAGGAGAAGTTGCATTACCCTCGTCTACCTCTCTTCCCTCATGGTAATAGTGGATGTCAAAGTCGAAGCGAAGTAGAGTTGACCTTTAACGCTTGGGATTTCGAAGCTTTTCCACCCTTTATACCATTTGACGTAATCCCCAGGTGTCGTCTTCCAACACCGCGTCCGACGACTATCAGGACAAGCACCCTTGTTCTTCCTGCGCGTTTGTCGGGGACTCCCTGGTAGCCTTGCGTCGACACCTCCTGGTCACCCACAAGGAAGGGGGCCAGTACTTCTGTACAGCCTGCGCCAAGACCTTCCTCTCGGCGAGAGAGGCTGAGTTGCACCGCAAGACTGTACAACACAAGTACGTCGCCTTGGAGAGGAAACGGCAGAGAGGGTTGATCAGCGATCAGGAACTCAAGAAGGTCTGTAATCGCTGTGGAGGGGTCTTCGAGAACGTGCCTGATCTAAAGGAACACTTGAGAACAGATCACTCCGACATGCCGTACAGGTGGGTGAAGATGTTTTAGGTTAAGGGGCGTCGACTACTTGAAAGATTTATCCCCACACTTCTATGTTTCTTATGAGAATGGAAGCTCTGAAGTTTCGAAACCTCTGGAAATCACACTTCTATGTTTCTTGTGAAAATGGCAGTTCTGATATTTCGAAACCTCTGGAAATCAAACTTCTATGTTTCTTGTGAGAATGGCAGTTCTGATATTTCGAAACCTCTGGAAATCAAACTTGTATGTTTCTTATGAGAATGGAAGCTCTGAAGTTTCGAAGCCTCTGGAAATCACACTTCTATGTTTCTTGTGAGAATGGAAGTTCTGATTTTTCAAAACCACTGGAAATCACACTTCTATGTTTCTTATGAAAATGGAGGTACTGAAGTTTCGAAACCTCTGAAAATCACACTTCTATGTTTCTTATGAAAATGGAGGATCTGAAGTTTCGAAACCTCTGGAAATCACACTTCTATGTTCCTTATGAAAATGGAGGATCTGAAATTTCGAAACCTCTGAAAATCACACTTTGGTGTTTCTAATGAGGGTGATAGTTCTGCCTTACATCATTAGGTTTAATTTAATATTGAAATGAGGGCCTTCTGAAAACTGAAATGAATATAAAGGTTAATTCATAATATAAAAAAGGGTAAAAAGCTATAATTACATTTTCTGTTGTGACTTCACTAAAAATGTACTTTAACTGCTTTGAAAAAAAGTCAAACCTTTTTTTCTTACCATTTTCCTTACTCTCAGAACTTCAATATTTCCCGTTATACATGATTAAAATGAGATAGTTTCACATTTTATAACATATCTTCTTAAAAAATATATTATTGAACTTTTAGCATACAGTAAATCGTCACATTGAAAGGCAGCAAGATTAACTGGACAGGTTACACTATAGCGTTGCCTACAAGATAGGGCCATACTTTAATCGAACAAGGTAACACCTTTCAGACCATACAAAGTGTAAAGTTTGTTCATCGTAGGAATTGTTTTCTGAAAGGCCTTTTTCCTTACCAGAAATCTATTATATATTAGGATATTGGTAGGAAAAAAGACCTTTCAGAGAGTAATTCCTATCGTGAATGGAGTATAAATTGTACGAGAATGATATATTATTATTATCTTGGTACTTTGTTGTCAAAATTATGCCTCGCCATTAAATGTGCGAGCGACGAATACAAACATTTCTTATATAATCTTACATATTGTTTCGCTAGATGTGCTCATTGCGGCATGGCTTTCACGCTTCACCAAGAGGTGACCCACCATGTGAGGCAGAAAGCTTGCACCTTTATCAAAACCGAGCAGTCGACTACGGAGAGTAAAATATTGGGTGGTGACGTCACTTCTGACGTAACGGCGACCACAGCACCTTGCGAGAAGACCGGCAAGCTCCTATTTACCTGCCGTGTGTGTCCGTATAGGTGAGCATTGCGACAAAATATCCACATATTGAGGTGTGATTGCAAGAGAACGCGTGCTAAGGTCCGCATTTTTACAGTTTATATAGCAAAAATATATTTTTGACCAAAATAATTTAACCACTGTTTTAGTAGATAAGTTAAGTTTAATTTTCTACACATTACAATATCAATAGTTCTTGAATATATGTTATGGGCATCGCGGAATTTTCACAAGACTTTTTCTTCTTTGTTAAATGTTTCTGTTCAAATACCAACAAACTCATAAGAGATATTCAAGAACTGTCGAGCTTACCATGTGTAGAAAATTTAACTAAGCTTTACTACTGAGGCAATATTTTATTTATCTTGGTAAAATGGTTTGATAAAAAAACTGTAAATATATTTGATTTAACTAGCGTTACCTTTCACCACAGCTTGACCAGCCATTTAAATAACAATGCGCCTTTTTCAATAGCTGTTATCAAGTTTATAAATAAACTAAGAAAAATCGGCACCTATGAATTTTTCGTGAATAAATCAACATTTCCATCGTCAAATACAGCCAGTCTTCGACTTACGTAGTTAATCTTTTTTCCCACGCAAATTGAAAACCATATAAGTCGAAAGGGGCGTTCCTAGTAAACTGATGAACAATTGATTGTTAGTTTATAGCATAACCTTTTTAGTTTTAACTATCTTTTGAATCTGAAATGAACGTAAAACACATAGTATTTAATAACATTTGACTGTTGGGATTTTATAAATTGTGTTGAAACCGAATTAACCGCGTAAGTCGGATGGTATTTAGATAGGACACATTTTTGTTACGTTCATTTCTTAATCAAAGGTTATTTTAAGCTAAAGAGATTATGCTAGAAACAAACAAAATGGCGACGAGACTATCAGCCGTGACCTAAGATTGCTAGGGATGCCATCTGTTAGATTTAGCGTGGCGTTTGATAGATGTAATTGCTGGTCGTAAGTTTAAGGTGAGAATGCAGGGAACGCCACTTGAGGGTAGTGTTTTTTCATGACTTTTTTTTGGTCAAAATCAAAACATTATTGGTCCAGTTAAAATATAGAATTTAGTTTTCTTTACATGGTGATTTCAACAGATGTTTAATATCCGGCACTATGTGACAACTTGTTAAATGAAGAAAAAAGTTGTTATTACATATCACAACACCCTTGAAAAATATTCAAGAACTGTTGGGATTAAAATATGAAGAAAACTAAACTCTGTATGCAAGAACGTATAGTGAATGCCTAGTGGACCGATAGTGTGGTCCCGAGCACTCTATCGGTCCGCTGACCTTGTGATCTAGGGGTAAAGTGTCAGACTTCTGTGCTGGGGGTCCGGGGCTCAATCCTCGGTCCCGGCACAAATTTATCTGATTGCGAAAACCTTCCTTCACCTCTGACAATACGTGTATTGATCACATCTTGTGAATTTGTGGAGTGCGAGGCTCCCACCGTGGTTCGGATTCCACGTTAAACTGTAGTTCTCTTCATTTCATCCCACAATCACCCTACCATTATACATTAGCGTAAGTGCGTATAACCCGAACGGGTAGTAAGACGCGGTGATAATACTTTATCAGTCCACCTTTTAACCTAAGATGACACCAGCAAACCCACGCTAGTGTCCACAAAGTATCCACTTAGTCAAGTGCTTGCATTCGGCCCAATGTTTCTACTGGAGACATATTTGATTTGTTTTGACAAAAAAAAAAAGTTTTATACAAAAACCGCAAAAATTACTGCCCTAAACTCGTGTTCCCTACACTCCTACCCGTAGCGCACCCTCTTATATATGAATTCTCCGAATACAGATATGTCTGTTGTAATTCCAGGACCGAATCAGAGGCTGAGCTGATGTTCCACGAGGTTCTTCACGGTGAGCCCGTCCCTCTTCCGATTTTGGCAGATGGGAAAGTGACCACTGAGGACGACCCGCAGCCAGTGCTCATGTATCCTTGTCCGCAGTGCGGAAAGATGTTTAGAAAACACGTGCTGCGCGCGCACCTCAGGTAGAGAGCTCTTTATAAAAAAATATTCGAAAATTACTAAGAGAAAACTAACCGGAAAATATTAGGGCAACAATTTCAGATACATTTCTTGAAGCTAAATACTTTCTGCAGAATTTTGTTCCATAAATTTTCCATTGCAAAATAAAAAATATATGTTTCTATAATAAGATAAAATAAAATAATTTTGTTCCATAAATTTTCCATTGCAAAATAAAAAATATATGTTTCTAAAATAAGATAAAATAAAATAATTTTGTTCCATAAATTTTCCATTGAAAAATAAAAAATATATGTTTCTAAAATAAGATAAAATAAGATAAAAATTGTGATAAATTTTCCAATAGAACCACTTTCCATGGTTTTTCAAAAACGAAACACTACCCATGGAAAAATTTCGATAATTTTTCTGACACAAGAAAATTTCCATTGAAATTTAAAAAATAAAATTTCTAAAACCAGACACTTTCCGTGAGAAAACTACCAAAAAATATTCCGATACATTAAAAAATAAACACTTTCTAAGGATTTTTTTACTACACATTTCCAGAACAAAAAATGTATTTAAAAAACCGAGAAATTTCCCATGCCCAACTCTCCACCTCCCATCTGTTTGTCCACAGGACTCACACCAAAGAAAGACCGTTCGTGTGTCCAACGTGTCAACGTTCGTTCGGCCATCGCTCTTCCCTTCTCTCGCACACCCGTGAGGCACACAGAAAGGTGCGTCCCGACGACGACGATGACCAAGGTCAGCGGAAGATGTTCCGGTGCGAGCAGTGCCCTTTCTCCTCAAACACCAAGGTGTCCTTACAGCGACACCGTCTGACGCACACTCACAGGAACAAGGCGTACCTCTGCGCCGTCTGCGGCAACAGCTTCTATCAAAAGTGAGTACAGACCGTTCTATCATGTACACCCCTGTGGGGGACATAGCATAGTGTAGAGGGCTCCAATCTTTGGCTGGCAGGGATCATTTATCCAGCCATTTGTAAGGATGTGGAGATGTATTGATCGTTTACTGATATCTATATTTTCCTTTCTATATCACTACTGTAACACGTGGACACCTTGTGAACCACTAGCTCTATTCCGAATATTGGCGTACGTTGTTGATTAAACACAATTGAAAACTCACATAAAATACTCAAGGTTTCGATTATTAACAATAAAACAACACATACACTAAGTTACAATCTAAATGCTAACTAAATTATCTAAGAAGATAAACATACACTTAAAATATAATTCAATTAAATAAACAAATTAACAACTATAGAAACTTTAATAACTATTAAAATATTTAAAGTAGTCACTAATAATGTTCATAACCGCTTCGTTGGCCGCATGGTCTATAAGCCAAGGCGTCCCTCTAATGTTCAACTAGACTGCCAATGACAGGGCGATTGGAGTTCAAATCCTAGTCAGGTGTATTGATGGTGGTTTTTCCAAAATGCTTTTATATTCTTCCCCCAACGCAAAAGTGGGTACAATTCTTCTAAATCGAACCTTCTTCATACTTAACTCATTAATGTAACCAGCACATATGCGTAAAACGAGAATGGGTAGTAATATGCTGTGATAGGAAAAAAGTTCATTACCCACACAGTTCACCGTTAACAGTCAATAAATGTCTATGTCACCCTTGTCATTCACGTAAGACCTCCACTAGTCACCGACACATTAGTCTGCAAATGTCGCACTGACCTGAGATCTATAAACACTGGAAACGCTGGTCCAGTCCCGGACACGCTGGCCCACTCCAGGACACACTGGTCCACTCAACGCACAGGCCTGAAATCCGACTAGGGGTCCCTCGCTGACCACTGGCCATTTATATAAGGGTCGCAGAGTTTGGAAATCTCCATTTCTAAAATACTGGGCTCGAAGAAAATGAACCCAAGTTATTATATATGGTTCACTTTCCTTTCAAGTTTTCTCCCACCCTCTAAACCCGTATCAGTATGAATATTTCCAAGAATATTCAAAATTTACAAAAATTAATCTTTACTTAAAGTAGTAGTATATTTTTTTAGAGAAAGAAATACACCTACTTTTTTATTGTGTAAAAATACTAATTACTCAATTGAAACCAAATCGTTAAGGCCATTTGTAAAATATTTCAAGTTTTTGAAACAAGTATAAGGTTTTATTTGTCATATCACACGATCCCCAGATATACATTTTAAACAAAATTGTTAAAGGCATTTTAGAAATATCTTGAATTTTCAAAAATTTACCCTTAGTAAACTAACTTCAATTTGAGGACTAGTGTCAAAATAAAAAAAAATCCGAGGTATAGCCCTATAACATCTATCAAGTTTGAACAAAATCCACCTGTTTAGTATTTGTGGCCAGGGACAGACAGACGGAGAAATAGGCCTATGCAGACAGACATGGGGACAGAGAGAATGGTAAAATCCACTTTTTTGGTCTCAGGTTCACATAAAACATAAGGATTAATCATAATATCGAGATTGTCACCACCGCCTTTTTCACCTTGTAAACGTGGGCCTTAGACTGTCAGGATGCACAATGGCCGAGGATAAGGGAGAGAGGATGGGGATATTTGTTCGGGTTCGTGATTAATGCTAAACTTGGGGTTTAAAAGGTAAAATGTGATGTTGATAGAGGTATTAGAATGAAACAACTTAGAGAATACTCAGAAGCTTGTGACAAAACGAGATGTTGCTAGGAATTCTTCATGGCCTGTCTGACTATTAGGTGATATTTACATGGTTCCCAACCCCGGTACTCTGGGCTCGAGCGGCAGGCCCTCAAGATAAGTGCTGATGAACCGGTGTAGTCCCAAATCGGGCAGAGCTACCCCTAGACTTCGATGTTAGCAGTCAGCCAAGATGGTTGGTTCCCCCACATTTTATTCTGGTCCTCGGCCTGGTTTCTTCTGACTAAGGAACGCTGACAACACTTTTGTGGTCAGATCTTATAGTTTATTTGTTTATAGAATAATAAAAACCACCTGCAACACTCGTTTTGTCATTCGCAACTCATAACATACAATATTACACAAGCTCGCCTTACAATTTCGGCTGTGCTGTTACAAGATTACCCGCCTCGGTGGCGTAGTTGGCTAACGCGCTTGTTGTGTTGAGCTCGACTGCTGAGGATGGGAAGATCGAGGTTCGAATATCGGTCGGGTGAACTGGGGGTGGTTTTTCCTAAATGGTTTTCCACTCTCACTCCACGCAAATGCGGGTTCACTTTCTCTATTTCAACCTTCCCAATTCCTAATACATTAGAGTAATTAGTACTTAAAGCGTATAACCCGAACGGGTAGTAAGACGCGGTGCTAAATATTATTATTATTGTTACAAGTTTGATTTTTTCATGATTACAATACTTTCTCTAGATATGAGAAAGTA
The DNA here is from genome assembly GCA_902151425.1 of Timema shepardi. Lineage (NCBI taxonomy): Eukaryota > Metazoa > Arthropoda > Insecta > Phasmatodea > Timematidae > Timema > Timema shepardi. The sequence continues at coordinate 48,529 of CABFVX010002136.1, read as the reverse complement.
AAAATATTCCAATATTTTCGTACAAAAAATGGCATTAAAAGAGTAAGGGGAGATTAATCCAAATGACAACCTTTTATCAATATTAATGAAACTTTTCTTTCAGTAAAACATTGATAGTTTTCTTCCAATACTAAAATTGATTAAAATATACAGTAGATAATTTTATTTCGATATCACATGATCTTATAACATTTTGAAATAATAAAGCAATAGTAAATCTCAATAGTTTATTCTGTTGTAGATTTTAGTAAACTTTTTAAAAATGGAACTGATGTCATTCTTTTAATGTATGTATATTTATTTATTTTAAACTGCGTCTTAGTATTCATGTATGTGCTCTCTTTTTGAATATACATTATTATTTTTATTTTACCTAACGCAAGGGGTGTGACTGTAACTGGGGTGAAAATGTTAATTCTCGCCTAGGCCACATGAATCCCCTGGACCGGCCCTAAATCCATCCCCCTTCCCTTGGCCCCCTAACTCGCACCACTATGATTTTAGGTATTTATGTAAGTCTCTAGGTACCGCCTCCCTAAATCTAGGCACTGCGTACAATTTACCGTAGCATTTTCATCTCTTGTTAGTCCTCGTGTTCATCGATATGGGTAGTTTTTGTGTTCATTGATACGACTCGACAAATCTCTTCATGCCTACTTTTATCATTTAATTTTTTACAATTTTAATTTATAGTATACATTAAAATATATATTTGAGATAATTAAAGTGGAAAATCTGAACCGAATGATTATATCATCGCACGATTTATAAATTAATTTAAATCTAGAACAGACACAACATCCAGCTTCCAGGACGTTAATTTATTACTGAGAAAAAGAAAGGGGAAAAAAGGTGAGGGAGGGGAGAACCAACATCTCACAAAGTACGATTTTTTTCGGCCATGTCGGTAATCTAACTAGGGACTCTTAGCTCAATAGACAGAAACGCTACCGAGCAAGCTAAGGTGTCTATATATAAATAAATAAATATATATATATATATATATATATATATATATATATATATATATTACACGAATAGTTACAGTAACGTGAATATATTGTTCACTACGACCAACCAATCATTTACAAACTCATGGTGGTGATGGAAGGGACGCGAGGAAAATGTCAGTATTTTTTTTACAGTTTTTATATATAAAAAAAAATGATTTGGTCAAAATAAATCGAATATTATTTCAATTCAAACAAAGAGTTAGTTTTATTCACAGGGTGATCTCAACAGTTGTTGAATATCTGTCAAGGGTGTCCTAAAATTAATTTAATGACAACTTTTTCTCTTCATTTAAAAAGTTTGTCATCTAATGTCGTTATGCTAATGACAGATATTCAACAATTGTTTATGTTACCATATGAATAAAATTAAATTTGATATCTGTACTGAAGCAATATTGTATTGGTTTTGGCCAAAAAAGTATTTTCTATAAAAAAATATATGCAAAAACATGTTTTTTTTTTGCCCCATCTTAATCCCACTGCCTATGTGTCTAATGATAATAGAACTTTGCTGTGGCTCCTATTGAGCTTCGCAGCCAGATTTCTGTTGGAGCCCCATCTTAGAGTTTAGAGAAGGATAAAAGGTTTGTAAGGCCACGGTCTCAAATTATGGTCCAATATTTTAGCGTTGTGTCTACTTAGCTGAGACTATACCATGCAACGGAGCTGATATAAGGTGGACACAAATCATGGCGTGGGCCCTTCCACGGTAACGACTGCGGTTGTGACGTCACGGAGAGTCGGCCATGACACATTGGGAGGGAACAGGTGTCGCTTTCTAGCGGCGGCATCCCGCAACTACCGGCTCTTTTTGATCAATGCTTTAATTACCCCGGCGATAATCCGCCTTATCTTTTTTTGTTTCTTCGTTCCTTTTCTTTTTCTCTGACTGGACACACTATCGTTAAACGTATGTTTATTTTTCTGTATGATTTATTTGTATAGTTTATTTTATTTTTTGGCTTAACGAACTTAGGTTTTAAAACAAGTTCTTGAAACGTATGGAATTTCAGTCTAATTTTGTTATGAAGGGTATTTTATAAAATACAAACATCTTCTTTTTACGGCTAACATCGATAGTATTTAACTATATTATTAGTTTTATTTTATAGATATTGATATAACTGTACCTACCCATGGAAAACGACAGCTGTAGGTAAAATTACTTGACGTATGAATACGTTAAAATAGACCTAGCCACTTTTCTGGCTGTCAGATAAGGTTCTTCTTTTGAAACTTGGACTGTAAGCAAAACAAAACATATACCGTAGCAATAAGACATAATCATTATAAAGCAGCCTTCGGACTCTCCTTTTATCAACATTCACCAACTCCGGGGGTCGAATGGTCTAAGACGTCACTTTTACAATTTACTGGACTGTCTATGATGGGAAGATAGGGGTTTGATTTCTGGTCTGGTGTACTGAGGGCTGTTTACCGAAAATAGTTTTTCACTCTCCCTCCACGCGAATGTGGGTAATTAGTACACAGGTGTATAGCCCAAACGGGCAGAAGTACGTGGTGCTAAAAACAACAAAAGTGAAGGCGTAACTATTCAGTAATCCGGTGACTTCATTTATAAGATCAGATTGAAGTTATACTTTCATATTTGGTAGGAAGAACAGTATCTGGTAGTTATTATAGTTACTAAATCAATTGTAATATATTCATGCATCAAGTCATGTGTTCTGCAGCTGTAATTTTTTAATTGATATTATCAATACCTATAAAATAGTACAATTAATATTGTTAAATGTTACCAATGTTTGCCGAAAAGAAATATGGTTTTATTTTATAAACTGATCCTAAGATCAAAATCAGGCTCTAGGTAATCCACCCACGAAAAGTAACTTATTTTCGGGCATTTTCCACCTGGAATTGAACTCTGGTCCTTTGTTTTGTAGCCAGCATTACAACCTAACCTTAGAGGACACAGGCTTAAACATCGACCAAATCATTTAATCAAACACACACACACCTCCCCCCCCCCCCCCCCACCCCTTTACGCCCCACCCA
>CABFVX010002136.1:23600-37270 GCA_902151425.1 Timema shepardi | reverse complement strand
CCCCCCCCCCCACCCCACTAACTTCTAAAACAAACAAAAGACGTGCAACCGCGCAAGCCGGCAGTTTTATGAACATATCTGTGGGTAAGTCGTATCAAGTTTAATCAGCGCAGTTAATGAAGGTTTTTGCCGGAAAGTTAAAGTAGGATGTACGGGCTACGTCAGAGGGACAATTCTTACAACCAACCAGCGAGCGATATTACTCGCCACCGTCCTTACAGTCCAATCCTCATAGAAAAGCTCTTGAATGACAGTTAAAAATATTACTAGCTCTACTTTTACCTATTCATACGTCGAACCGTGTGATCTACAGCTGTTACTTTTGATAGATATTATCAATACATGTAAAATAACAGCAATAAAAAAATAAAAGGTTATCAATGTTGGCCGCAAAATAAAAAGCTTGTATTTTTTTTATAAAAGTGTCTGCCTATAAAAATTGGACTATACATTCCTCCGCAATGGAGATATTTCGTGTCATGAGGGAAATTCTAGCGTACTTTGGTACAGTGCTGTTAAACACGGACACATCTTACAGACTTATTTTGTTTTAAAATAGAATTTCTCGAGATTCTAGTGGTGTCTCCTATGAACAGATAAGCTAACAAAAAAATAATATGGGTGGCTAGGAAGGGCGAACGCAACAAACAAAGAAACGAGTATAAATGCGTAATACAAACATTTGTTCAAACGTGACTGAATACATATAAAAATACATTAATGAATGTCAGCCAAAAATTAATGTCAAATAAATAAATAGGTGTACCCTCCTGCATGTATTTTAGTTAGACCCCCTAATAGTAGTCAGAGTTCTAACTATGTAAGATTAAGCTTCAAACATACTATCAAAATTACCCAATTGATAATTAAAACAATATGTTTTATACAAGAGCGAATTGTGGTTTACATTCCGGGAAGGGATTGTTATCAACTAAGGCTCTAATATATCACAAACTACAAACTATGAGATGAGCAAAATAGGCTCTAGTATATCACCAAACTCCAAGCTGTGAGATTACCACAGCAGGCTCTAGTATATCACCAAACTCCAAGCTGTGAGATTACCACATCATGCTCTAGTATATCACCAAACTCCAAGCTGTGAGATAACCACAGCATGCTCTAGTATATCACCAAACTCCAAGCTATGAGATAACCACAACAGGCTCTAGTATATCACCAAACTCCAAGCTGTGAGATAACCACAGCAGGCTCTAGTATATCACCAAACTCCAAACTGTGAGATTACCACAGCATGCTCTAGTATATCACCAAACTCCAAGCTATGAGATAACCACAGCAGGCTCTAGTATATCACCAAACTCCAAACTGTGAGATTACCACAGCAGGCTCTAGTATATAACCAAACTCCAAGCTATGAGATAACCACAGCATGCTCTAGTTATATCACCAAACTCCAAGCTATGAGATAACCACAGCAGGCTCTATTATATTACTAGACTCCAAGCTATGAGATAACCACAGCAGGCTGTATTATATTACTAGACTCCAAGCTATGAAAAGTGACTCGATAGGTTATATCATTTACACCAAACAGGTAGTAAGTACACTTATGTTACAAATGTAGAAGTTTCAAAACAGAAATATATATGTATATAACTTTTCATTATTTCCTTTCAAGTTATTTTCCCACCCCCATTTAACAAAACTTACTTTTATATTTATGATACCGTGTTTCGCTGTCCATAACTCAATTGTTTTACCTCAAGTTAGACCTGCCCTCTTCCAATATCTCTTTTTCAATGTCAAGTCTGCAGACGCCCACCAGATGAACAACAGACGTTAAAACAATGGAAATACTTGACGTTACTTTTATTTATTTTTTTAGAAATATACGTTATTTATTATTATTATTATCATCTTTTATTTAGCCAATCGCTTCATAGCTTTTAATCGAACCATGACGAACCTGCCTACAATTGATTTGTGGCTGTAAGCGGCTGAAATGAAAAATTACTTTAGTTGTATGGTGTTTTTTTTAAAATAAAAGGAAATAAGTCACGTTCAAACTTTCTCATTAATCCACTTTAGAAATGTGTATTTTATTTATAATGCAAACATGTTTTGATGTACTTTCAAACTACATTTATATATATATTTTTTTCAAAACCTTGTTCGATTGTCATTAAGGATCTATTGTATAATTACCAGTTGTTGTGTCGTTTTAATAAATATGTTGTGAATCTCGTGAATGCATTTAATGATAGTACATAGTTTTTAATCTCGCCCAAAGCATCAATAACTTACTACTGAATATTTTTTGGGGACGATTGCTTTTATTTGGTATAACATGAACATATTTGATCCAACTAATGCAATAAAAATAACTAGTAGGTCAGTATATTCTCCTACAATCGCTTATGTATTTCCATACCCTGCCTCTTTGATTCCATTAAAAACTGTGTGCCAGCATTTGTTTCCGATTGTAGAAACTCACCTAGACTTCAAATGTTTGGATAGCAAAAATATGAATCTGCGTTTGTTGCTTGGATTGGAAACATTTCCTGAGATAAAGCTGTGTAATGGTGTGTGTGATTAGATCTGACGAAGAGTTGGAAGCAGATCTCCAATTTGAACTTGAAGCGTGGCCGCAAGCCCTCTGCAAAGATGGCTTTATGAGAAAAATATTTAGGAAGACAATGCTGAATCTTATGCTAGAGAGGTACTACTGACCAGCAAGTTGTTTGCCGGATAACGTCCACACTTACTTATGATATAGGATTGATGGATAGGACTTGTATAAATGTATGTGGCACGACATGAACAATATAAGGAAATATTGAAATTGTTCCGGTTATGGTTGCACCAAACGTTTGAAACCCAAATAATAAACGAGGACAATCTGGGGCCAGACATTCATTTTTGATTAAAACATGGAGCGATTTTAACAGGTACAATGAAACATTCCTTAATAATTTAGTTTATCTTAAATTAATTAAGTGGTATTAATGTAGAATATAACAAAAAAAACTCAATACTAGGCCCATAGGAGAAAGAAAACAAATTCTTACATAAACAAAAGCAGCAAAGTCACATTTAATTTTGAAATAAGAAAAAACTAACTTATATTTTTTACAGAAGTTGGACCAGGAAAGGAGCATCAAGACAACATTTCCCTGATTTGAAGGAGCAGAAATTATTATTTATATTAAATGACAAAGTATTATTTTGTATTATAATTTCAATTAATATTGTATTAATGAAAATAATTGTGATTGGTTTTTTAAAAAAAGTACATTTTATTTTATAGCTGTTCACTCAGAACCTTGCTAGGTAACAGCAGGTTTTATTCTGAATATGAACCGCAGACGGCTCTTATTTTATTTCAGTTATAAGATTATTGTAATAAGTGTGGAATGTATTGGAGCAATAACGGGCTGCTGTTATGTAGAGGGCGCCACATGTCGTGTCCGCTCCGCGCCTCCCGGTGGGAACATGGCTGACTTTCGGGCTCGGTGTAAGCGTTGTTTTTAACATATAGACAGTTAACACACATGATTTCAATACGGAATTGTACAATATACTACTTTTATTTCAGGTAAAAGTTTCATAAGAGCACAAATAACGCCGCAAAATATTCTTTTTAGCTAGGACAAGTCTCTTTTTTTACTATACATACAATTATTTAGGCTACTCGTAGACCTAAATCACCATAATATATGTTTATATTATAGAGGAATTCTATAGGGATACATTGACATAAAGTAGGCTTTTGTATGCCTAACAGTTATTGAGATATTTAATTACCTTACAATCGACTGGGGGGTTGCAAAATGGAGTATTTTCCCGGAATGGGAAAACTTGGGAATTTTCAGAGAATGTACAGGGACAGATACTGAATACATTCCAATAGGTTTAATTTTGCTATTGACTTTGTCTAGGTCCAGGCTTTTTTTTCGCTAACCGCCCTGTAGTTAACATCTGAGCCGGCAGGTAACCTTTGCTACACACATATCTGGTGTGATTATTAGATCATGGGCGCCACCATTTTGGTTTAAATAAAGTGAACCCGAGGCATTTTATTTACACTACTTTCTGAATGTCATCCTTGAAGAATATGTTTATTCCCTAAAGAAAATATGTTGTGAACGTTCTCTCTTATTTTTCCTTTATTTAAGTAAAAACTGTCTCCCCTCCACATACCCTATCTCTCCCAGAGATACCAACATACATGCATGACATGTCCCAGCGTTTAGCGTTCCATCCCTCGATAACTAACCCCCTCTTCATCCCTCTTGCCCTTAGTGAGGAGTCCCCGCCAGAATGCTGTTTCTCTAACTACGATTTACGGTCCAGTTCAACGAATGGATCTCCCCCCTCCATCCTTTATTTTTATTATTTCTCTTTCTTCTTCTTCTTCATGTGAGTGCGTAATATAAAAGTTGGCGGGCCGCGAAGTGACGTGATACGGTGGACCAGAAGGTTCGGTCATATCATATCATACGGACTAGCTCTCAGTTTGTCTTTCCGCTCATAGGAAGCGCTGCGGTCGTTTTAAGGAGGATGCGGAGTCGTTCCTATAGCAAGTCCGCTCTTGCCGCCGGGGGGAAAAATATTCTTAAATCCAAACACATGTGATGATGATATTGCACTTAATAATATTGATATTAATAAAAAATAATGCCTTTTTTGAGCTGATGAAGTTGAGACGTAAGCGTTCTCTTGCTCTCCGCCAAAGGACTCCAGTAAATACCTTGAAAATATATTATAGGGACCTCTCTTAGTTATAATATAAATTGCATTAGAAAGGTCTCATGATATTCTAACAGATGGAAGCACTAACTCAATTTGAGCTATAAGTGGACTCTTCCTCCTTTTCCCCCTGTTTTATTTTTTGAAAAGTATAGGATAGTTACATTTAAATTTAGACATTTTAATAAAACATTCGAGAAGAATGATGATTTGAATTAGTTAATTTGTTCCCAAATTTACGTTGTCAAGACCGGAAAAGGAGTATATATTTATGAGTCAATGAACTTGGTAGGCTACAAGATTATAAATCTATGTACAAGGCCAGCTCAAGGGTTTCATGCACCTTAAGCGAGATTTAAAACAAAAATATTATTTTTAGTAGGTGTTGTATTACGACAGGTCCATTCCTTTTGTCAGTGAACTTTGACCGCCAATGCTTCACGTGCTCTGCCTCATCCTTCAGCTCCCAGAATAATGTTTTTAATCAATTTTAAAAATTAACGTGCCTCTTCTTAATTTTAAATGAAATATTTGGATATTATTTCTTTGTTTAGAAATAAATATTAACCTATTTAGTCTAAACAATTGACTTTAAACACTAAAAAAATTATATTTTGTTGGAATGTGCCCCAACGACCTTTGCACCCTAAGCCCCGGGATAGTCAAATTACGGATTCTGACCTAGTGGTACGGGTAGTGAAACTTGTTTTTACGGATTATGACCTAGTGGCACGGGTACTGAAACTTATTTTGAAATAAAGATGAAATCTATCATGAAATAACGACTCATCGAAATGGACGACGATCTTTTATTTTCATCACCGTGTCTTACGACCTGTTTAGGCTATATGAATTTATGATAATTACTCTAATGGGGTAGAGATGAGGAAGGAAGCATTTGAGGTTATCTACCCACATTTATGTGGAGGGAAAGTAGGAAAGCCATTAGGGGAAATAAACCCCCTTTGTACACTCAACAGGAATTCAAACTCCGGTCATCCAGTCTATTGCGAGAGTGACACCTTTAAACGGTTTTACCACCGAAGCAGAGGTCTTGTTAATATTCCAGGAACATTTGTTGTTGAATATATTAACGGGGACCCGATTTGGTGGGCATACTCACTAAACATCAATATCCTCTATTCAGGTTATTGACAGTTCCGGGGAAGATACTGAAGGAATATTTTTTAGATGTTTTATCACTTCACCTCCACGAAAATGAGGGCACTTTACTTTTAAAATTGTTGACCTTAGTGGTATTGAGGTAAAGTGCTCATCTGAGGACCCGATGTTCGTGGATTCAAACCCAGTCGAAGTTGACGGATTTTTCTTGAGAGATAAAAATCCGTAGCACAACTTCCTTCGAGGGGAAAGTAAAGTCATTGGTCCCATGTCGATTGTGGAATGTAAATCAACTTTGGAAAATATGTGTAAATACCTTTCCTGCTAAAAATAGTAAGCTCTTTCGCCCTCACTCATAGAAATTCTCGTGTGCTGATATAATTATTCTGTTCAGAAAGTGCACGTTAAATACTTCAAATAAATAAAAACACCTTAAAATTTTATCTTCTTCCCCTTTTTCCACCTTAGTGTAAATATATAGCTCTGGATTGTAGTAAGGATGCGGTGCAAATTAATTTTAAAAAAAAGTATCAAACTTCTGGTTTTAAAATTTTCCAAACAAGCCCCCTGACTAACAAAGTTACAGGTTTGTATCCACCTGAAACCAACCTCCGGGGTAAACGAAGCCACCACTACCAACAGCACCACCTCAAATTTACGACCATCTCGGGCTTAAAAGTATGCAATAAATCCCTTCAGCCTGGATTTTTTTAACTTCCCCTCCCCCTCTTTCCCACCCTTACCGTCCCTGAATGAGGCTGCAAGGGTGGTGGGGGAAGGGTGCATGCCTTGTGCCGGAGAGATTGGCATGATTCGATATAGTTTTCCTGCTAGTGATAAATAGTAATTACTACCTTGTTGTGGTTCCTCTTCTTCCCGCCCCCCTCCCAGTGCGTCTTCTTCATATCCACCCCTTACCCCCATCCCCGCCGTCACTGGTTCATTATGATGAGCGCCATATTTCATTGACGCCCTCCCCCCCCTTTCCCGAATAAATATGGCGGACCCGTCAAGAAACACTGACTGTGCTCCGGTATTATATATCCCCGCCTCGAAATAAGTTGGGGGGGATCTTACGCGAGGAACAACCATCATGACTATGTATACCCGCCTCAACATAAGATGGGGGAAGGGAAGCTCTTAGGTTTTGGCCAGACTGACAGGCGTGCGAGCGAGCGACTAAGCGGCCAAACCGGACGAGCGAGTGAGAGCGTGATTAGCAGATAGCTCTCGATAGTTGTTGACGAGGAGGCAAAGGTTCGAATTTTGATTTTGTGAACTGAGGCTGGTTTTTGACAAGTGAATTATTGTTGTGGTTTTCCCATACTTTCTCCGAGCTAATGGCGATTCTTATTTGTAAAAGACTATTTTTATTATAATATTGAAATATTTTGACATATCAGTTTTACATATATATGCCTATATAGTTTATTGTCCTACCATTTAAATTAGGCCGTTAGTAGCAAGTGTGATTAACCTATAGGCTATCAATAATAATAAAAAAAAGTCAAATATCCTGTCAATTTGAGAAGGTTTCCTAGCCCAACGTATACAATAATATTGCCTAGCGCCTGTAAACTAGACTGTTCTGGCTCGCTCGCTCCAGTCTGGCCACCTCTCATTACAACCAATGTGTTCTATTTTATTTTTTAGTCGTCGCTCGCTCGCCCAGTCTGGCCGTACCCTTAGTCGAGAACCATGATGACTATCTATACCCACCTCGACATTAGAAGGAAGGATCTTACTCTAGGAACAACCATCATGACTATCTATACCCACCTCGACATTAGAAGGAAGGATCTCACTCGAGGAACAACCATCATGACTATATATACCCACCTCGACATTAGAAGGAAGGATCTTACTCTAGGAACAACCATGATGACTATCTATACCCACCTCGACATTAGAAGGAAGGATCTCACTCGAGGAACAACCATGATGACTATATATACCTACCTCGACATTAGACGGGAGGATCTTACTCTAGGAACAACCATGATGACTATATATACCCACCTCGACATTAGACGGAAGGATCTTACTCTTGGAACAACCATGCTGACTATCTATACCCACCTCGACATTAGAAGGAAGTATCTTACTCTAGGAACAACTATGATGACTATATATACCCACCTCGACATTAGAAGGAGGGATCTTACTCTAGGAACAACCATGATGACTATCTATATCCCACCTCGACATTAGAAGGAAGGATCTTACTCTAGGAACAACCATGATGACTATCTATACCCACCTCGACATTAGAAGGAAGGATATTACTCTAGGAACAACTATGCTGACTATATATACCCACCTCGACATTAGACGAAAGGATCTTACTCTAGGAACAACCATGATGACTATCTATACCCACCTCGACATTAGAAGGAAGGATCTTACTCTAGGAACAACTATGATGACTATATATACCCACCTCGACATTAGAAGGAAGGATCTTACTCTAGGAACAACCATCATGACTATATATATACCCACCTCGACATTAGATGGAAGGATCTTACTCTTGGAACAACCATCATGACTATATATATCAACCTCGACATTAGACGGAAGGATCTTACACAAGGAACAATCCACGATGACTATATATACCCACCTCGACATTAGACGGAAGGATCTTACTCTAGGAACAACCATGATGACTATCTATACCCACCTCAACAATAGAAGGAAGGATCTTACTCTAGGAACAATCATGATGACTATATATACCCACATCGACATTAGACGGAAGGATCTTACTCGAGGAACAACCATGATGACTATCTATACCCACCTCAACAATAGAAGGAAGGATCTTACTCTAGGAACAACCATGATGACTATATATACCCACCTCGACATTAGAAGGAAGGATCATAATCTAGGAAGAACCATCATGGCTATCTATACCCACCTCGACATTAGACGGGAGGATCTTACACAAGGAACAACCACGATGACTATATATACCCACCTCGACATTAGACGGAAGGATCTTACTCTAGGAACAACCATGATGACTATCTATACCCACCTCGACATTAGAAGGAAGGATCTTACTCTAGGAACAACCATCATGACTATATATACCCACCTCGACATTAGAAGGAAGGATCTTACTCTAGGAACAACCATGATGACTATATATACCCACCTCGACACTAGAAGGAAGGATCTTACTCTAGGAACAACCATCATGGATATCTATACCCACCTCGACATTAGACGGGAAGATCTTACTGGAGGAACAACCATCATGACTATCTATACCCACCTCGACATTAGACAGTAGGATCTTACTCTAGGAACAACTATCATGGATATCTATACCCACCTCGACATTAGACGGGAAGATCTTACTCAAGGAACAACCATCATGGATATCTATACCCACCTCGACATTAGACGGGAAGATCTTACTCGAGGAACAACCATCATGACTAGATATACTCGTCTCGAAGTAACACGGGGGAGGGTTGATATTTAAAGGTAGAACAATCGTGGTTATATAATCTCGCCTCGACATAAGGCGAGTGATCACGCCGATAAAAATCTAGCACTACTTTTTTATTTACATGCAATTATTATAACCATCGGTGTTTAAACTATGACGTCAGGGGGTTTATAATATTTTGTGGGTTGAATATATATGTATGATTTTTGATGGTTTTATATTCGTTTGAGGTATATTGATTATTGGCTGGATGTTATCTTATTTTCAAAGTTATTTTGATTGTGATTTGATATTTGGCTAATGGTGGTTTAATGTGTGTTTCTTGTACCTTGTACTCAAAACAAGACAGTGTTAGGATAATACAGTCTCGTGGACTAAGGTGGGTAGGACATGCAGCGCTAATGGGACAATCTATAACCGTGTTTATGGTATTGACTGGCAAACCCAATGGTAAGAGATCATTGGTATGATCTAGACATAGATGAGAGGATAACATTATAATGGACCTGAAAGAGATAGGGTGTAATGAGGTGAAGTGGATAGAACTAGCTCATGAGAGGGTTTGGGTTGTAATGAGGTGGACTGGATTGAACTAGTTCAAGAGAGGGCTAGGGTTGTAATGAAGTGGACTGGATGGAACTAGCTCAAGAGAGGGTTTGGGTTGTATGAGGTGGACTGGATAGAACTAGTTCAAGAAAGGGCTATGGTTGTAATGAGGTGGACTGGATAGAACTAGTTCAAGAGAGGGTTTGGGTTGTAATGAGGTGGACTGGATATAACTAGTTCAAGAGAGGGTTTGGGTTGTAATGAGGTGGACTGGATAGAACTAGTTCAAGAGAGGGCTATGGTTGTAATGAGGTGGACTGGATGGAACTATCTCAAGAGAGGGTTTGGGTTGTAATGAGGTGGACTGGATAAAACTAGTTCAAGAGAGGGCTAGGGTTGTAATGAAGTGGACTGGATAGAACTAGTTCATGAGAGGGATAGGGTGTAATGAGGTTGACTGGATAGAACTAGCTCATGAGAGGGATAGGGTGTAATGAGGTTGACTGGATAGAACTAGCTCATGAGAGGGTTTGGGTTGTAATGAGGTGGACTGGATAGAACTAGTTCAAGAGAGGGCTAGGGTTGTAATGAGGTGGACTGGATAGAACTAGTTCAAGAGAGGGCTAGGGTTGTAAAGAGGTGGACTGGATAGAACTAGCTCATGAGAGGGTTTGGGTTGTAATGAGGTTGACTGGATAGAACTAGCTCATGAGAGGGTTTGGGTTGTAATGAGGTGGACTGGATAGAACTAGCTCATGAGAGGGTTTGGGTTGTAATGAGGTTGACTGGATAGAACTAGCTCATGAGAGGGTTTGGGTTGTAAAGAGGTGGACTGGATAGAACTAGCTCAAGAGAGGGTTTGGGTGTAAAGAGGTGGACTGACTATCTCTACTTATATTTTTCCCTTCATGCCAATAAAATCAGTTTTAAACAAACTATCTGCCAACTTTCTATATATTTGTTGCACCAAACCACTCAAATAAGAATAGTGTTGTCATCATTTTTAACCAAAGATAAATTATTTATTTACCGATAAACAATCATACACAAATCATGGTTTCCATGGTGATGTAAACAAAGGATGATTGCACAGAGGAGGAAATCAGAAAAACTGATAATTTGCAAGGAAAATCCTCTTTTCATTGGAAGCTACTGTTTTTTGCCGATGTCCTGAACTCCTGACCTTTGAAACGTATGGTCGTTTGTCGGCATCGGTTCGGCAGTTTTCTGGAATGTGACAAAATTGTGGATTACAGGAGAGACAGAGCCACCGAGCACAATGGAGCCGTTACTTACACTGCTGCACTTCACTTTGAATCCATTTCGTCTCACTGGGTATTTAGTCATATTTTTATTTATCTAACAATACGCTATAATAATAAACAAAATATGTACCCAACAGCAACCAGTAGCGTGACGCGAACATTTAGAAAGAGTTCATAAAGTAGGATTTTGATATTGAAGAAACTTTAGAAAATACAAATAATGCGGTCAGTTTTGATGACATTTTACTACAATTTCATTGTTATTTTAACGTTATTGATACAACTATCAAAAGTGACCTATGCATATCACATAACTATGAATATTATAAAAGTAGTTTCAGTAAATCTTGTAAGTTTCAAATAAGGTCATTCTTATCAGGGTCCTACTATACGTAGCTACATCTTATTAGCGCCACCTCACACCAATTTTTATTATGTTTTTGTTTGATTGAATCCTTGTTCAGTTTTTAGATTTACAATAGTATGCTTTTTCTTAGCTCAATATTTAAAAAATTGGTGTAAGGTGAAGTTTTAAGATGTAGCTATGTATAGTAGGACCCTGATAAGAATGACCTTATTTGAAACTTACAAGATTTACTGAAACTACCTTATAATATTCATAGTTATGTGATATGCATAGGTCACTTTTGATAGTTCTATCAATAACGTTAAAATAACAATGAAATTGTAGTAAAATGTCATCAAAACTGACCGCATTATTTGTATTTTCTAAAGTTTCTTCATATCAAAATTCTACTTAATTAACTATTTCTAAACGTTTGCGTCACGCCACTGGTTGCTATGGGTACATATTTTGTTCATTATTCTAGCTGCTCCGACACATACTTTACATAAGCGTTTCTCAATGGGGCCCTAGTTCTCCGCAAGGCCCCCTCAGGGGCTGCTCTAAGCCCCTGCATGGGTTACCTGAAACCCCTTCAGGGGTTGAGTCCTTTCATGGGCTACTCGGGACCTCTTCATGGGCTACCCGAGACTCCTTAAATAGCCGCCCTATACCTACAGGGGCTACCCGAGACCCCTTAATAAGTTACCCGACACCTCCTCATGGGTTCCCGAGACCCCTTCAGGGGTTATCCGAGTCCACTACAGGGTATACCTGAGACCCCTTCAGGGGATATCCGAGTTCCCTATAGGGGATACCTGAGACCGCTTCAGGAACTACCCGAGACCCCTTCAGGGGCTATCCGAGCTCCCTAAAGGGGATACCTGAGGTCCCTTCATGAGCTATCCGAGACCCCTTCAGGGGCTATCCGAGTCCCCTATAGGGGATACCTGAGTTCCCCTTCATGGGCTACCCAAGACACTTTCAGGAGCTTACCAAGTCTTTATAATATTTGTGAAGCTGTATTTTCTTCATTCACTTTAACCAAAACAAAATATCTCAACATATTAAATATAGAAACACAAATGCCTATCCATCTTTCTTATATTACACGAGCTATTAAACAGATTTACAAAAATCATGAACATTGTCACGCTTATTAATAATTATAAAAACGTTGCTTTTAACAAGGAGCTTATTTATTTATCAAGATATTTATATATTTATATTGTTATCAGTGCTCTTAGTAGCTGCTGATACTCACACGTCAATCACAGACTCTGCCTTAATCTATGAGTGAAGACTTACCCTGAGGACGGAACAATACCTGGGTAGCTAATTGATAGAGCATAAGCTATTGTCTCAAGTGTCATTTTTCAATTAATTTGATTATAAACGAGGTACGGCTCATTTCCGTAATTATAATCATTCAGCCTCCAACTTCGCCTTTCACATATATCTAATTGTATAGCGTTGCTGCACAAATTTATCTGATTACCAAACCCTTCCTTCACCTCTGACAAGACATCTTGTGAATTTGAGGAATGCCAGGTCTCCACCGTGGTTCAGATTCCACGTTAAACTGTAGGTCCTCCATTTTATCTCACAATCACCCTACCATTACACATTAGCGTAAGTGCGTATAACCCGAACGGGTAGTAAGACGCGGTGCTAATGATAATAATAATAATAATAATAATATAGCGTTGCTTTCTTCCATTAAAACTACAATAATTAATACATATTTATTTTACATTTAACCCTAACATGTACTAAAACTCTTTGAAAAAAAGTGTATATAAATTAAATTTTTTGGAAATTACGATGCTCCACAATAATTTTTGGGAGCCTCGGAAACCTCAAAAAGTTTGAAAACCTTTCCACCGATACATATTTTTGCTCCTGATCATACAAAGCCGGGTAAAAGATAGAGAAAGAGGCGAGAATTTTGTGGTGAAGTCGTTAAGAAAATTATCGTTAAGAATTATGTTCAGGATGTGATGCGGAGAAGAAGAAGCGCAAATAAAGAGAAAGAATGACGAATGTTGAAGTAATCCGTTTTTTTTTCTTTCTTCCGTTTCTTTTATATTTCTTTAGCCCCCTCCACCCTACCCTTCTCTTTATTCTTTATGTGTGAAATATGTGATGAAATCTTGTGAGCAATGAATCCCAAACTTTGTATGTGAAAACTAGTGGAAATACAATCATTTTTTTTTTT
>CABFVX010002136.1:0-23153 GCA_902151425.1 Timema shepardi | reverse complement strand
ATGCTTATATCGATCTTCTCGATTCTTGTAGGTGATGCTTATGCGAAGCTTCTCGTTGTATCTATGTTCTCGAGCCTTGTATGCTAAACTTGTCATGCTTATATCGATCTTCTCGATTCTTGTAGGTGATGCTTATGCGAAGCTTCTCGTTGTATCTATGTTCTCGAGCCTTGTATGCTAAACTGGTCATGCTTATATCGATCTTCTCGATTCTTGTAGGTGATGCTTGTGCGAAGCTTCTCGTTGTATCTATGTTCTCGAGCCTTGTATGCTAAACTTGTCGTTGTATCTATGTTCTAGAGACTTGTATGCTAAGCTTGTCATTGTTGTATCCATGTTCTCGAGTCTTGTTTGGTATGTTTGTCATGATCGTATCAATCTTCAGTCTTGTATTCTAAGCTTGTAATGGTTGTATCTATGTTCTCGGGCCTTGTATACGAAGTTTGTCATGGTTGACGTTCTCGGACCCATATTCCGACCCGTACTCGGAAGATCCACGTGATATTCTTGGTAAAATATCTTGTATCTCCAAGCTGTCACACCTGTCGATGTCTATTTGTTGAAGATCTGAAACACAAAATGTATTTGTTGTATTGCAGGCCAGAGAGAAAAATGAGAAATTTGCCACCGCTATGATAAAAAATAAAGCTTGAAATCACTTCACACCCTTAGGATTTTAGATATGTCTATAGGAATCATCATATTACAGTCGAACTTTGCTGTAACTAGCACGGAAATAGCAAGATTGCAACGGGAACTACCAAAATAACATAATCATTCTAATTTACCCATATTATCTTACAACTTATCACTTTTACAACAAGTGTATAAAACTGATAAACAGTATTCATTTTATTAGCTTAGTCTCTAACAATTTTAACTAAAACTCTTATATAGGCACAGTTTACCATTAAAAACAAAATGGCGCATCCGATTTTCCCATGAAAATGACTTTGAGGATACTTTACATTAGCGAAGATTTCCAATTTTGATCACATCTCCACAATTGTTTGGATAAGAAATAACTTATCATTCGTAGAGTTGTAGTAATATTAAAAAATAAACAGCTTTTATTCGAGAGAATATTTTATAACATCAATATTTTACGAGTTTTAGGTTAATTTATATTTTTACATTAAGATTTTGGAAAGGAGGACTTGAAAATGCACATAACAAATAATATATTAATTCTATAACATGTATGACCCGCCTCGGTGGCGTAGTCCGCTAACGCGCTTGTTGTGTTGAGCTCGACTGCTGAGGACGGGGAGAGCGAGGTTCGAATCTCGGTCGGGTGAACTGGGGGTGGTTTTCCCTAAATGGTTTTCCACTCTCCCTCCACGCAAATTCGGGTTCACTTCCTCTAATTCAACCTTCCCAATTCCTAATCCATTAGAATAATTAGTACTTAAAGCGTATAACCCGAACGGGTAGTAAGACGTGTTGCTAAATATTATATAACATTTATGTACTATTTATTTCCCTCCCTAATATTTTTTTTAAATCTATATTTTTTACCAAGCTATTGATAATTAAATACAATAGTAGGTAGATTTAACTCATCACTGGTGCAGCGAGTAATAGTTATAGAAAGGATATGTTTTAGGGCCTCTGCTGCTCGTTTAACCGAGTTTGAATGTATTTTAATAATATTTGTTTCAAGTATCAAGACATAGTGTTTTCTACGAGTAAAAATTCAAAGATATAACACACCGGAAGCTAAAGACATATCTTACCGGAAGTGATAAAGGGTTAGAGCCACATACCCTAGCTCCTATCCAGGAAGGATGTATCTTGGGTTCGAATACTGGTTGAACACACATAGAAATTGTGATTTTCAAGAAAGTATTTTTCTCATTCTCTCTCCAAGCTTATACTTTTTTTTACCATCACATCTTACTACTCTTCGGGATATAAGCTTATGTAATAATTATGCTAATGTGTTAGAAATGTGAAATAAAAAATTTGGAGAAAGTGTGCCCACATTTTCATGGATATATATAATATAGTGGGAAATTATTTAGGACAAACCACCCTCAAAGCACCCGACTGGGATCGATATCCGGTCTCCCTGACATCGGCAATCTAGTCTATTGCAAGAGTAGTGCCTTAAACCATGTGGCCAATGAAGAGGGTCAGGTTAATACTGTTTCATTTACCCTTACTTTCCCATACCGATCAGTTTCAATCCAATATTTTGATCTGAACGTGTCATTAAAAATATACACTGATTGGCATACTGTTGACTGGTAGTTCGAATCCCGGCTGTTTATACTGAGGGTGGTTAAAAAAATATTTTTAAGTAAATTTACTCAAAAATAACATCTTCCTAATGGCTAAGTTCAGTTTTTAAAGTGATGTCTTTTTTTAAAAATACAAACTTATTTTTTGCAGATCACATTGATAAAATTTTACTATATTATTAGTGTTGTTTTATAGTTGTGTGTAATACCAATCAAAAGTGACTTCTGAAGTTATTATTATTATTATTATTATTATTATTATTATTATTATATTAGCACCGCGTCTTACTGCCCGTTCGAGTTATACGCACCTACGCTAAATGTGTAATGGTAGGGTGATTGTGAGATGAAATGAAGGACCTACAGTTTAACGTGGAATCCGAACCACGGTGGAGGCTTGGCATACTTCTGAAGTTAACATGACTTGAAGTATGAATACGTGAAAATAGATCTAGCAATTTTCCTGTTAGAAAAGTTTTTGCCGAAGTACTTTGGTCTGTACATTCATCATTGAAAATATTTCGGATGTCCTGGGCGGGTAGTAAGACGTGAGGTACCAAGAGACCAACCTACCCGTGCCAAACCGGCAGTTTTTCACTTTCATTCTGCAAGAGCCGACGAACAGTGTTGGGGGGTTGACGCCATCCCAGGCGCAGACCAGGCGCATGTCGCTTACGCATGGCAGAAGATCGCAGGGGTTTCTAAGATTAGGTCTGGCCGCGCAGGCAACTACAAACAGAGCTGCCAATATACCGGAGACCATATAGCCTGTAACATGTCAAACGACAGTCCATTTTAAACTCAATACTCCAAGTTAAAACTGCTACCTTCCAGGGTAAACGGATTCTAGAATTGCAATGCGTTTGTCAACAATATACCGCTGCCATGACCGCCTCTGTGATCTTGTGGCCAGAGTTTCTTGCTACAGATTCAGAGATACCGGGTTCGATCCCCAGTGCTTCCAGATTTTTCTGTGAAGAAGTGGGTCTGGAACGTAGTAAACTCACCCTTGTGAGCTACTTGAATAATGACATAGTGGATCCGCTCTAGAAAACTTAGATTAACAATTGGAGGGCTCGTTTTGATGATCACATGACAACCTCTATCCGCAAATGTTGGAACTATCTTCACCAACATGCGGCGGCCGCTCGGTCACTATAGTTCGCTTCTGGGCTGATGCCATGGAGATACCGCAGCCACTTATATTGTATTATTATTATTATTAGCACCGCGTCTTACTACCCGTTCGGGTTATACGTACTTACGCTAATGTGTAATGGTAGGGTGATTGTGAGATGAAATGGAGGACCTACAGTTTAACGTGGAATCCGAACCACGGTGGAGGCCTGGCATTCCCCACATTCACAAGATGTCTTGTCAGAGGTGAAGGAAGGGTTTGGTAATCAGATAAATCTGTGCCGGGACTGAGGATTGAACCCCGGCCGCCAGCACAGAAGTCTGACACCTTACCCCTGGACCGCCAGGTAACCACTTATATTTTAAGAAGAGTAACGAAAATAATACGTGTAACGAGCGTACTACACGGATACACCGTAAAAAAAGTACCTTTGAAAACATTACTAATTTCTCTGATAGTATGAAATACTTCATTCATGGAAATATAAAAATGAAAGGGGATGACTTTGATTTGTAGGTCACATGCATCGGATTACGGGCCTGGACTATGACCTTGCCCTGTAAATGGACCACCGTCCACACTCTACCTACCACTCCGTGTCTAGCCTCCGGCCCTGCTCCATCAATTAACCCAAACACCACTATGAGTGTTTGTTTATAAGGACATAATTATTAAATATCAACAATTTTACATTAATAAACACACACATTGAAAATTAACGAGCACCAGTCCCGTGGGGTTCTAGAGGGTTTCTCTCTATTGGTAAACAAAACACTATCGTGATATTAATATGCTGCCCTTGGGGCGTTAAAGTATACGTAAGCACCTTAGTGGCAGAGGGGGTTCTAGTTTAGCTTATTTTTTCTGACAAGTGGTGAGGGGGGGGGAGGGTTCAGAACAATGCTTATTTAAGACAAAGAAAGACGGACAAAATTAAGAAATGGCAAGCCGCTTGAACTTCGGACAGCAATGAAGAGGCTGAGTGGCCAAACGAGGAAGAAGTGAAGAAGCCTATAAAAGTAAGCTAAAGCTTGAGTGACCAAGCCCCCCCAAATTGAAATATAATAATTGAAAGTGTTGAGACGTAGATTAAAGGACCATGGTCATCGGATTAAATTTAGCTTAGGTGGTTTTTTTTTGGATAAATATAATATTCATGTGTTCACTAGTAACTTTTTTTATAACTTCAATTCAAAGTAAAATAAAATTTTAAACCTTTATAATGTTCTAACTTGTTTTAATTTTACCTATTCAATAAATTTAAATTCATTGTATACCAATATTAATTGTCAATTATTTCACAATTTTAATTTTATACCTCTATGTTAATAAGTAGCAGCATTTTATAAATTGAATTAATTTTTTTTTATCATCACGTTTTACTAGCCTACCTGTTCAGGTTATAGGTAAAATTGCATGAAAAAAAGGAATTGTTATTTCTTTAAACAAATGAAAACAAGTTGACAAACGTTACGTAAACAAGAAGGGGCATCTACTTATTTTTGCTTACAACGGGGGGAGGGGCTATAAATGGCCCAAAATGTGCTTAAGTAATATTGGAGTACCTCCTTAACGGTCGAATAAACTACACACTTAAGGATGGGGGTGGAAAGTTTTAAAAAACCCTCCCCATCGCTCATAAAGGCCCACGTGTCCTTAAATAATGTAAACATAAAAGAAGAAAGTGACACAGTAAACCATTGACTTTCAGGGACGGA
This sequence comes from Timema shepardi, assembly GCA_902151425.1. Lineage (NCBI taxonomy): Eukaryota > Metazoa > Arthropoda > Insecta > Phasmatodea > Timematidae > Timema > Timema shepardi. The sequence continues at coordinate 18,054 of CABFVX010002136.1, read as the reverse complement.
AAATTCGTTAACAGGTGTAGGCGGCGGCTCTCTGTGTTTATTTGTGTGGTTATTTATTTTAAATCCAACATCAATATATACATATATATATATATATATAAGTAAAAACAAAAGAGATTTTATGAAGTATTCACCAGCTCCGAAGGGCTTTCGAACACAAGCTTTATATAAGTAAAATTATAAAAATAATTAAAAGTTATTTTTAACTACAGAACCATAGTGTAACTATGTGTATTAATAAATAAAATAAAAATGAATACTATACCCGAATTCATATTACATTTATAAAAACAAAATAACCATCATCAAGATATACAATAATAATTAATTTATTTGTAGTTGAGGTAATTATAAAAGGGCTTTATGAGTACTCGAATTTGAAGCTTCAAGCAAAGATCGTTATTAAATTTCAGGATCGAGATTGAAAGTTTTGTAGGCTCGTCTTTTTCGAGCTTCCGCTTCATGTACTTAATAATCAATTCTTAAGATGCAATGGTAAGTATAAGATATTTAATTTAGATGATATCAGCAGTTTCACCCATAAATAAGTTGGTAACTTCTCAAATTATTAAAACTAATATCACATTTCACGTTAATAACTACTTTATATGGGTAGACTAATTCAATATTTTCGTCCATTTTGAGCTATCTTCAATTGATATTGCATTGTTGTTACAAGACAATGAAAATAAAAATAGCTAATTATATTTCAAATACTTGAATAATCATATTATGTTGACTATTTTTGCATGGCCCCTTTCTTAAATTGTAATTTGAGTTGAATTAAAAATTTAGCAATGAGAATACATAGACTATCGATTGTTTTAGAACTCAAGAAATCTTATATTAATACGTTCAACTACAAAACTAGTATAAGTTACTATTTATTTATAGAGTTATGTTTGTTAACCTGTCCAAAGAGTCTTCAGTGTTGAGCAATATCGCAATAAATATATCTAAACTCACCACATTTAAATTAAAAAAACATTTACTATTTCATATTGTCAACCTTAAGTATTATTTTAACTATCTTATTTCTAATTTTTATCTATGAACATTATCTTTTACAAGCATTATAAATTGAATTGAAGTAAATTTCTTTGTAATTAAAGATAGTTTCTAGTGAAATCCCATGTAAGGCGCATGCGTAATATAATTGGAACAGAAGAAGTGAACACGCGCGATTATTACATTAAGGAATAATAAACGAAAAATGAAACATTTCAAATTTCTAACTAGTTTTTATTCTTACGTTTTCTTTTCGCATAATTAATTTACAAAGGCTTATTTTGGGAAAATATAAGCCCATTAAAGCGTTATTTATTATATCTATATATTCTTTTTAATTGTTAGTGTAATTAATTTAAATGTCTTAAGGACATGAATGTTGAAACCATTTTGATTTTTTTTCTATTATATTCTTTTTTCGTTGTTCTTATTTTTAAAGTGTTATTAATAATTTAAAAACTAATAGTTCCATTCTTTAAACTTTTTTGAAACTTGTTTATTATTTATAAAAACGAGTATCATCCTTATTTTAAAATTATATGTCGTTTTCATATATTTTTAAAATCTCACCTTTGAAAGATGTGGTGTTACATTTTATAGAAGTTTTGACTGGTGACCTTTTAAATATACTATTTTACTTTTAAAACAAACAAATATAATATACTCTTAACATTTAAAAATTACTTACATATACTTAAACTCGATTCTAAATCGGGAACTATTTGAAATACTCGACTCTAATGAAAAGACCCAAGCTTGCAGACCCTTAATAATGATATATATAATGACCAAGTGTCCGCCACATATTGACGATGATAGTGCCAACATTTACAGATATAAGGTGCCATATGGTCAGCACAGCGAACACTAAGGTCGTTAATCTCACTTTTCTAGACCGTAGATGCTTAATATTTTTATTCAAGTAGCTCACTAGGCGGATTCTACNCCCCTGCTCCACAGAAAAATCTGGGAGCGCCAGGAATCGAACCCGTTATCTCTGTATTTGTAGCCAGGAAGTCTGACCACTAGACCTCGGAGCTGGCTTTATAGATTTATAAAATCACATACAAGTTTATAGATAACGATATGAGGAATTCTGAATGTATCCAATAATCACATTAGGTGACCGGGCGGTCTAGGGGTAAGGTGTCAGACTTCTGTGCTGGCGGTCGGGGTTCAATCCTCGGTCCCAGCACAGATTTATCTGATTACCAAACCCTTCCTTCACCTCTGACAAGACATCTTGTGAATGTGGGGAATGCCAGGCCTCCACCGTGGTTCGGATTCCACGTTAAACTGTAGGTCCTCCATTTCATATCACAATCACCCTACCATTACACATTAGCGTAAGTGCGTATAACCCTAACGGGTAGTAAGACGCGGTGCTAATAATAATAATAATAATAATCACACTGTATATTATCTAGTAGAACACCCATAATCTATTTTCAGCTGTAGTTCCACAATTATAAATACTCACCCATCAACACAACCATCGTGATTATTCCTGAATCGTTGCTGGAGTTACAAGCACTGCTATGTTGGACTGTGTAGTCAACTCTTCAATCAAAGATTTGTGTCACGATTGATTTATCCTTCGTGATTAATTAAGTCCACTATACATGCTTGGATAAGCTTAATGAAATAAAGCTATTTAAAAAGAGTTTGTAGCAACGTCATCGTTTATGAAAATGATTTAACCGGATGGATATTGATCTTTGACCCTGCTGAAGTGTTTTATTCTTTTGTAGAGTTTATTGGCGGCTTTCGGTTTAACGCTACTATTTCCTATAAAAGATGGGTGAATGCCATAGGTTCTGGTGTATATTTGAATGGAGTATTTAGTAAAATAAATACTCCCAGAGGAAACACATTTCACTTTGTTTACTCTAAAATAGTGGCCTTTCTTTGACTGATATCACCATATTACTAACTAAAATATATATCATAGTGGAGTCAGGCAAGGTAAGATTTGTTTAATGACTCATTAGATTTGACTAGACCTTTATTTGATATAACTGTTTGTAAAATAACTTTTATCTGATTTTATAACTTTAATTTTAATCAGTATAATACGATTGCGGTTATCTAGTGGGGGAAAAGTATTTATTCATAATCTTGGCTATGGATTGTCTTGAATTCAGTTCTTAAGACACGAATATATATCAATCAATTTTACTCAAACCACTGGTCGTTCTCCACTGGATATAATTTTAAGTGAACTTAAGTCAATTGAAAAACTTTAAAAAAAATCAAAATACGTTACATACTACACCTCCTTGGCCTTGGCCTTTCAGGACAATATTTAAAACATTAAATTATCAATGTGTGTTATTTCTCAATGAGAATGTGTAAAATTAATACTAGATGGTTTTTGTCTCAATTAATTTGTATGGCAATATTATTATTCATAATGTTTTGAGCCTTAGCTCTTCCATTACATACTTTTCCTCATTGACATAATCTCAATTTGACGGATGTGTGATAGGCTTATGTCGCACATTGAAGAAATTGGGATAGGAATGGTTTAAAAATATAGTTATAATCGTGTACAACATCCAAACCACTATTATGCCAATTTGTTTTGATTCTTCGTGTTAACTTCAACCATTTTAATTTTTGTTTGGCTTGTTTAAAAAAAGTGCCGAGTGATTTATTTTTCAAAAGTTTGGTCATGATCTAAAAAAAACTCTTTAGTTGTTTCAGTAAATATATTATTTAAAAAGATTACACATTAAAATATAGTCAAGCGAAAAGTGGTTTTGCTTATAAACCTACCAGGACGCCGACGGATGGTAATTTTTTTTGTATCAAATGCAATTCTAGAAATTGTTATCATTCATTAAAATATATTATCTCAAAACTCAATTGAAATCACTTAGTTCGTATTCTGATTATATTTAAAATATTTATATTGTACAGTATATTTTCTCTGCATCCAAATCATTATCTCTGCAACAAGTTTATTTATAGTTGTCTGTCCTGACCTAAGAACTTTGCATATCTGCTGACACCGGAAGTTAGTTGATATAGTAGTATTTAAAAAGAAAGATAACTTTTACAAAATACAATCATATTTGATAGCTCAACATTGATCATATTTACAATATTATTATTATTATATTATAGGTATTTTATTATCTATCAAAAGCTACAATTTCAGTTCAAAGAATTTGCGTATAAATATTTAAAAAATAACTTTTATAACCGTCAATAAATTACCTTCGTATCTAAATCAAACTGCAGTTTCAGAGTACATCCTATAAATACACTTCACTCGCTAGCAATAGTAAGAAATGTGTGATAAGATGTTTTCTCGAAACTTCTTACTTTAGCCAATTCATATTAAATTAATTTTGACTAAAAAGAGTTGGCTAGTTTATTATATTTGTGGTAAATATTATCAAGGTATTGCTTAGAGTAGAACGCACAACATACATGCTACTAAAGCTAATTAAAAATCAATAGAAAATTTAGGTGAAGCTAGATCATTTTGTAAGTTATTTTTGACACCGCGTCTTACTACCTGTACGGACTACATGCATACGTACTAATGACGCCAATGGGTTAAGGATGAAGAAGGTTGGATTTACAGTTAGTGTACCCACATTTTCGTGAAAGAAGAGTGTAAATCATTTTGGGGGAAAACCTCTCAGTGCAACTGGCCAGAATTAAAACCCCGATCCCTCTCATAAGCTTTTTAGTCTGTTACGAGAGTGATGCCTTAGACTATGTAGCCAGTAAATCAGGCTGCTAGTAAGAGAATAATACACTTCCAGGATGACGTTGGTTGGAATTGGGGCCTAGCAATTCTTCAGGTGTTTAACGGCCTGGACAATCTCATGTCTGGGAGGATGGTCCTGTGACAATATTAGGATCTTAGATAAGGTTATCATTTGGCATTTACAACATGTGCTTGTTTCAGAAAATACATAGATCCGTTCTCGTAATTTCTCAAGATATTTGTTATTTTTGAGTTGATAGTATTTGGTGGGGAGGGAAGAACAGTGAATTTACCAATACTAAGCGGTTTGGAATTATAAAAACTCCCAAATGACAAGGGCAACGTTGAGATCACCGAGAGGTCCAGGGATATGGAATTTTTATGATATTGATGAAATCACATTGGAAATTTTATCAAGGGTTGTTCAAACTAGATGGAAAATTTTGAATTGAAATCTCGTCGACCTATCCTTGGACCTAATTTATAAAGGGATGAATGTATTTCTTTCAACCAAAGATGACAGGTTAAATATTAATGGGGACATGTATTTTCTACCTCAATCAGTCATTGAACTAATTTATAAATATCTAATTGCATAAATGATTTATTTTTATTAGGCCTGGTTGCATCAATCGCTATAACGTCATTTCTCAAACCATAACATACTCTATATTGAAGGCCCTTTGTATTCAGTATGTAGAATTACATTACATTGTATTTGTTTTAAGTGTTTGTAAAATACGAGGGTGGAAGGTCTTAGTGTAGTATTTAATTTTATGTAGAGCCTACTGCAGTTAGTACGAAAACATTTTTTCTGAGTTTTTTTAAACCTGTATATTTTTGTATTTTTCTGAACAATGTTCTCAGCTTCATAACCGATGCTCGTACAATAACTAATTGAGTACCGCTAGACATCGAAAAATCAAAGTTGCTTTGTAATTAAATCTAACTTAATGGTTTCTACTTTTCCTATACTCCGAAAAGTAGCAAACGTAGGCCTATCTGGATTTAATGAAGTATGGTGATACCAAATATTGAAAATAAGCTTCATAGTATCATATTAGACCAAGCCGGGTAATCTTGTTATAATTTAAGTCGAACAAAGAATACATTGATAATTAAAATAAGATTTTAAATCTCTTCTTTTTTACTTAATTACTCTATGGTATTAGAAACTAAAAGTTTATTGCTGCATTTACAAAATTACGCCACATATCCTTATATTTAACTAGTTCTATCCAGTCCACCTTATTACACCATATTCCTATCTTGAGCTAGTCCTACCCATTCGACCTTATTACACCATATTCCTATCTTGAGATTGTTCTATCCATTCCAACTTATTACAACATATTCCTACCTTGAGATAGTTATATCCAGTCAACCTTATTACACCATATTCTTATCTTGTGTTAGTTCTATCCAGTCCACCTCACTACACCCTAAATATTTTAGGTTCATTTTAATGTCATCCTACCAACTGAACCCAGTTCTTCCAAATGGATTCTCCCGATTTGGTTTCAAGTAAGTAGCCTCCCTGGAACTTGGTTCTAGATTTTTCCATTGGCGCTGAATGTTCTGCCCACCGTAACCTGCGAGATCCGATTTTACTAACAATGTTGGATGATGAGTACAGGGCATGCAACATATAATTATATTACCTCCTTCGTTCTCCACAATCTTCCTCCCTTTTAGTATCAAATATATTCCTAATATAACTTTGTTTTCAAGCACCCTATTTCTCTTCTTTTCTTGTTAGTTAAGAGACCATGTTTCACAACCGTAAAGAGTAAATGGTAAAACTATTGTTTAAATATTCCGAGTGCTAAAATATTCTTTATCTTTCATTATTTAGAATGTATTGGTAGAGGAGGGGAGGGGGCTCTTGGATCATTGCCAGATCAAGCTTTGCTTGAGAGGACTGTACGAGTACACCGTTCCCTCCCCCTCTGTACCCATCCAACAGAACTACACTTACGAATGCTTATTGCATTTAAAGGTCAAGTTTGATAATAAATACAAATGAACTGTTTGCTAGTATAAAAATTAAACTATGGAAAACCCCTGAGGAATAAACACAGGGAATTTTTAATTATATGATTTTAATACGATTAGGCGATTACATACTATCAAATATTAATGTCAGGCCAAACAATTAAACTCTTCCTAAAAATCTAATGGGTGTGTATTTATGTGCACAGAATGTAACTAGCAAGTTTGTTATATTATTGTATTTTATAAGATATAAACATCTAAACATTTGTGAATTTGTGTATTAGACATAAACCCGTAAATTATTACTTTACACGAGTAAAATTTGATCAACTCAATTGAGAGCGATTATAGTAATTTGAATATATGTCAAACCAGAAGTTAATACGCTCCTTCTCAAGATCAGAAAGCAGCGTCAAATTGTTGCTTATCTGAAGGTATGGGTAGTTGTTTTGCGAGACTGGAATCCACGTCACGTCTCCCTCCACGCTAGGCACACCACTCTTTGCGAAGCTTGTCCATAAACTTGTGAAAAATCTCGCTATTTTAGCGCCATTTGAGTTCACTCCTTCGATCGCACCAGTGTAGAACACGAATTGGGTCTCCCATCCATGTCGAGCGTTTCCATAAATAAACTGGTAGTTGTACGTGGAGGCGGCTGAAAAGTTCGAATGTTGGTGCACAGTAGTTTGAACTCCTATAACAAATAGTAAGTCCGTTTGAAGGTCAATCCAATTTTGTCTTGTCTCGTAGGAAATAGCTTCTTCGCCGAAATAAAATTCCTTGATCTTATTCGCCACTTCCGTAGACTTTGCTGATCCTTTAGTAAGACCAAGGTCGACGGGAACGACTCTTTCGAGGTCATTCACTATAGCCTCCCAATAAGAAGACTGTGTTAATGCGTCATCGCTCCCAACGAAAGAGGCTCCTTCGTCGATGTTGACGCCCGTGATATAGGGGACTTTATTGTAGAGTCCGTTGATCTCTATGTAGTATGGGTGATATGGGAGAAAGGGTTGCTCGTCAGATCTGGGATATTCAAGAGAGGGTACGAAAGGGTAGGAAAGGAAACCGACCTTCTCCTCGTCTGTCAACGCATTTGACAATGCTTTTACAAGATTGTTCTCCGGTAACGTCCTCAGGAAGTCCAGGAGATCTTGAGTGTCTTCAGTCTCATGGCCAAGATAAGAGCCAAGACGGAAAGCTCGTTCCTGTGTGTGGTTAGCGTAAGCCCAAGGATTGAGGGCAGAACCGCTCTCAGATATTGCTCTATGGAATAAACCTGTTGGAAAAATACTTAGCATGAGTCTTTTAATAAGTTGGTCTTTATATATATATATATNTATATATATATATATATATATATATTTATTGTTTCATTAATTTGGTATTGATATATAGAATGTTTCTTTAAGATGTTCTTGATAATGAGTTATTTCCATTAAGTTTATCTTGATAATGTGGTTGTTTAGTTAATTTAATTTTGATATATAAATTATTTAATTAATTTTGTATTGATACACTCTATATGAAATTAAAAGGGACTAACATAATTGTGAGTGTCATCCCCACGAAACATACAATGTAAAATGGAAATTCTATATATTTTCTAGGTATACATTTTATAAGTTAATTTTACCAGTTTCGCTTTTTCATACATTGTAAATGATCTCATTGGTCTAATTTTGATAGTACGTGGTTATTTGAAATATGAATTTCTATTAAAATTTAATTGTGTTGAAGAACATATTTTAATACATTATATTGTATTGCTTTGGTATAAGTATAAAGGTTCGGATTATTTGATTTTAGGATTATAATCTAAATTCAATATTAGAACAGATATGTTATAATTAAAGAAAAATATATTAGAAAAACTTTTTTCACTAACTATACCAAATGAAGACCATTTTGTTTGAGAAATTTGAATAGCAAAATGCTTAAAATGCAAATTTAATTCTCTCTGTTCCTCATAAATTGATGACAAATTCGGAATTTAGTTCTTTATGAAATATACACTGGAGTTTTTCTCTACTCATTATTTGGTAAGTAATTTATTAAACTTTGACGTAATCTTCTAAAGTCGTAAACAAATAGCAAACCTTTCAATTAGACATTTGGTTTTGAAATTATAATTATATCTTGTGCTTTGTTACCAGAAATTGCAGATAAACTTCAGGTAATTCAATTTTAGTTTATTCTTAAACATTGTTTCTATATTATTTCTGCATGGAGCTACCTGATGAATCAATTAAACCAATATTTTAATAATTATACCTATTGACACCAAAAACCGTCGATGATGGAAGTTTTGTAATACCATTTTATAAATTCACCGGTAATGTGTGCCTAAGAAAATGTATATTTTATTATATATTTTTTGAAACATATATTCATACCCAAAACTAAGTAATGTATATATAATTTTGTCAACCATTAGCAATATTACTTACTAGCAAAGTGTTAAAAAAAATTGGAATACATAAAAATAAAAGTAAAATCCAGGCTTTTAATGATTCACAAATAATTTTAAAAGACACAGTAATATACTAGCACACTAATCAATAGTAAAATTAAAGAATGAAATTCTTAACAAAATAAAATATAGAAATACATTCTTGACAAAATAAAAACTACTGTAATTTTTGACAGGAAGAACCTTATCTGCCACTCAACTATTTGTGCGTGCTCTTCCTTTGTGAAACTTCTACAAGTACTGTATTAGCTATATTGACTTTAAAACACTGCTGGTAAGTAAAATAAAGACGTCACTTGGTAGTTTTGTTATCAGTGCCTACCTGCGGAAAGTGGAGACAGAACTTGATAGTGAACACTTGCTCCCCCGGCACTCCCACCAAAGATTGTGACGATGTCAGGGTCACCTCCAAAGCTCGCAATGTTATTCTGGACCCATCGCAGAGCAAATGATTGATCCTTCAGACCAGCATTGCCCGGAGCATTAGTTCCGTCCAAGCTTAGGAAACCTACAACATTACGTATCAATCTATCAGCCACTTAATTCTTTTGTACCAACACTTGAGTACTCCTTAAGCTGGGGCTGGGGAAAATTCGAGAATAGTCCAGTGGTTTTACAGTTTTTATAGCAATATATTTATTTGGCTAACACACAATATTGCTCCATTAGAAACGTAGAGTTTAATTGTCTTCACATGGTGACCTCAACAATTTTTAAATCTTTTTCAAGGTTGTTCTGGAATGTATTGACATCTTTTTCTCTTAATTTAAAACAAATATTAGTTATTATTAATTACAAATATTCTAGATCTGTTTAAATCACCATTTGAAGAAAATTAAACTCATGTTTCTACTAGAGCAATATTTAATTTATTTTGGCCAAAAAAAGTGTTGGAGTAAAAACCTAAAAATCACTGCCCTTAACTCGTGTTCCTTACAATCTAACCTTAACATTACTTAGTACTTATAACTCTCTCATGACTCCACACTTGATGTCCTCAAGTTGTTTCGTATTCCTTTTCCTGGAGACACTCGAAGAAAGTGTTTCAGCGTTAATGATTGAGACATTGTCAATCCCAGTATGGGTGAAATATAATGTTAGAAAGTTCACAAGTATAACACTTTAAGTTTATGATTCTAAACATAAGATGTAATAAGATCATTTATTTAAAACTTCTCTTTTAGATTTGCAATAAACACTGTACACACATAATTTACTCGTATTTGTATGTATTTGTAAATGGATTGTTACTAAACGCGAGTGTAAATTAAACAAGGTATCTTTCGGTTATTTTTATTATTAGCACCACGTCTTACTACCCGTTCGGATTATACGCACTTTCGCTAATGTGTAATGTTAGGGTGATTGTGAGATGAAATGGAGGACCTAGAGTTTAACTTGGGATCCAAACCACGTTGGAGGCCTGGCGTCCTACTTTCTGTCCAGTTCATACCCCTAAGAGATAATATTTCTAATAGGGTAGGAATGGGATGGAAAGCAATGTAGAATCTCTCTGCCCCCGTTTTCTTAATAGGAGAGGGGTAAACAAAAACCACCCTCAGTAGGTGCGACCGTGATTCTAACCCCGATCTCTTTATCATAAAAAAAACCTGTCTTTGATGACAGTGATTCCTTAGACTGGTTGGTCACTGATTTGGGTGTGTTTGAAATTTATTTTGTTACTAAAATTATTATAAAAGCATTTATTTATACTTGTAAACCTCATTTGAGATAAAATGCCATGAAAATTATCCAAATTAAACAAAGATATATTAAGGCCTGGGAATCTAATGAAAAAACTATATTTTAAAAATTATCTCTGTTTACGGAAGTCAAAATACTAACCTTTAGCTGAATACGCCAATTCTATTACTACTTAGCTATCAAAAAAGCGTCTTGTGCTCATTAGTTAAGGCAGGGAATATTATGGACGTGTGAGATGGCCAGATAATTAGAACCATCAGAAACACAGATAAATTGTGGATATGATGTTGGAAAATTATTTGCTTAATATGCCAAAGGTTTCATTCCCTAGTCTCGTGCTAAAGTGCACTTTATCAATCTGCTCGCGAACGGTGTAATATCGTTGACACATATTAAAGTGTATTTGGAAAATATTAATTCCCTATTAGAATATGAAATATCACACCCTTGCTTTGTTGACAACTCACCAAAGACATTCAGACGATAGTTGAGTGACACAACGACCACTCCTAGATCCAGTAGATGTCCTGGCTCGATGTTTCCTGATCCTGTCACAAATGCACCACCATGAATCCAGACCATGACAGGAAGTAGGGAATCATCCTCTGTGCTAGGTAACTAATAAACATAAATAATTAAATTATATAGATAGATTAATCGATTAAATAAAATACTCAACTGTATTAATTAATTATTTTAGAATTGTTTGATACACCAGATAAACATCGAAATGATTATAGATGCCATGTTTTTAACCGCAGAAGGTTTTGATCTTAGTCCCTTTATCCATTTTAAGTGTGGGGAAAAAGGAGTATTGTCAAATCTTAACTCAGACTGAGATAGTGGTTCCATCTGTTAGACATTCACGAGTCATTTCTAATACACTCTAGAATAAGATTAAAAGATGTATCTGTAATATTTAAATTATTTAAAAAATACTGGAGTTCTTATAGTGTTTGAGATATAAAATTTGATTGTTCTGGATAAATGTGTGAAATGTGACTTTGCCGGTTCCCTCTGTATTCTTCATTTTATTGTTACAAGTGGTGGGAAGCAGCTTTTATCATAGAAGAGAGATCAGAGAGTCCTTTTGCATATTTAGGGACCTTCGATTCAATCCCAGGACGTAATTAAAAAGTTAAAGGTCCCCGCACACTGGCATTGTTAAGCGTACTTTACCAAGACAGTAGTGGTATGGTCGCAGTGTGGTAGCGCATTGCCGCGATGGTTCCGAACACCGAGACCGTACATTCCACGTATACCCCAAGAAATTGTTTCCCCCCACCACACCCCATACCACCCTTCGCCACCTTAGAGCGGTGCAGGGAAAAAGAAGTGTGTTGTTGTTCTATTATAAGAATAAGTGATACCATGTCTTCTTCTTATGATGAGGACATTGTGGTAGCGGCCATGTTGATGGGACCAAAGAATAGAAAGTGAATACATTATATTAATGAGACAAGACAAGATTTGGGGGAATAAAGGGCTATCAAACGTTTCCAATAAAACTTCCCTAAGATATACTGAATACAAAAATTTCTGTTAGCTGTCAGTTATCACTCTTCCTGTGGTGAATAGACTGTAAATGATATTATATTACAAACATTTTTTCATATTAACAAAAGCCCTGCTAGGGCCTACTTAGAAGAGAATGCTTTAAGATGGGTTTGGGTTGTAATGGGACACGTAAAAGGTCTGTGATTTGGCAGATTTTATGACAAAAATTTTTTTTAGCCTAAATAAATTAAATGTTATTCCTGTACAAACATAGAATTTAATTTTCTTCCTGAAAATTTCTTGAATATCTGTCAAGGCTGTTCTAGAACTATTTAATGACAAGTTCTTATCTCAATTAAAAAATATACTTTATAGTGTACCTATGTGGCCGAGAGGAGTGATAGAGAGGGTGTAATGGGTGTAGGCAACAGCCGCCATGACAGTTTCGTACGTTCCTTTTCACTTTCAAAGCAAAATGGAAATCCATGCACCGAACGTAGACGATACTACTCTGCTACGATGGTGCTACGACAGGTGTGCGCAGAAACATGGCAAAGCACGACAATTAAAGATTAAATCAAGAATTCAACATTTATTACAACGATACAATGTAGAACTAAATACATCACGCCATATATGTATATATTTTAACACTTAAAATTAAATCTGTTAACAACGGTACTTTACCTTCGGAGTAAATACGTTGATGAACAAACAGTTTTCAGTTCCACCAGCTTGTTGGCTACAGATGGAGCCAAACTCAAAGGCGTCAATTGGTTCGGTCCATGGATCTGCAGTTTGTGGAGCCTGGGAATATAAATTTACAGTGCACGGATATTTAATAGACAATCTAAATCCTGAATAAGAAAATAAAATCGCACCAATAATCTTCCCACCCATCATTCACGTACATTTAGAATGTTGAGGGTCATTCTTTACTCATTTATGAATGTGGGTACATTACTTTACGATGTGGGAGTACGAGATAATTTTAAATATACTAGTAAAGTACAGTATTTCTGCTCACCGTGAATCTGAGGTCTCCCACGGGAGGTTTGGCGTACGGTATCCCTCGGAACGTGTAGTAAGTGGTTCCTGAAACTGTACTAGTTGTGTTCCCTCTTAGTGTTCCTTGCTGGATGTTGACACTTACATATTGTGCACTCACCTGCCAACAACATTAGCAATAGACATTGCCTTCAATAAATAGTTTAAAAGATACGAGGGATGACTTGTCGAGTATTAGCAATTTTTATTTTATTTTAGTATTTTTTATCACCTCGTCTCAATAATCGTTCAGACCATAAGCACACGTATTAGTTACACTAATTTGTTATGGAGGAAGAAGGTTGAATTTAAAGGAAGTGTACCGGGTTTGCGTAGAGGTAGAGTTGAATACAATTTAATAAAAACTACCCTCAGTTCATCTACCGTCATCGGTAGTTCCAGTCTATTGTTAGAGTAATTCCAAAGACCATGTGGCCACTGAAGCGGGCTATTAGCAACTTAGGGATTGCATGTGGAGTATAATAGGATTGTATTTAAGAGTTACGTGGGGAGTAATATCAGAAGGGATTGGGATTGCACGGGACTGTTTTCAAATGGCAAACACAAGTACCTTCTTATCAAATGCCAGTTGGGAAAACTTGACAAGTGACTATTGATTGTAGTCATTGTCTATTGAAACAGCATAGTAATTTTAATATTTATCGAAATAACAATCACTCCTTATCAATGCGGGTGATAAAATGGAGCCCGTTTCGATCTTTCCTAGCGTTCATGCTGAATCATTCAAACCGTAGTTGCGTTATTCCCATTAATAATATTATCTTACTACTTTCTGCTGATTCAGGTTTATCTCTATATTGTACAATGGAGTATGATTGATCAATATAGAATTAGGGTTGAATAAACTCTTTGCTACCCCGAGAACATTCCAGGGCAAGCCAATAACTGTAGTTCATAAATACACACTTAAATATAATTACATTTAGTAAAACTAAATGTTGAATCGCGAGTCCAGGTGACATTTTTAGCACATAGATAAATGTAAATTTAAGGAATAATATTTTGGAGTTATTCATGAGTACTCTCTTCGGGGATCGTATGGTCTACCACTTAACACTAGTGTTAGAAAAGATAGCCACTTATCGGATTTCACAACTATTATGTTACAGCAGTACATATGTGCTACTGAGCGAACAGAGCTATGGTCCTGTTTTAACTATTACTGTAGTAACGATATAACATGGAGGGAGTGAAGTCTACTGTTCACAGAACTACTAGTGAGACTGTAGTAATAATAATAACACGGAGGGAGCGAGGTCTACTGTTCACAGAACTACTAGTAAGACTGTAGTAACGACAATAACACGGAGGGAGTGAAGTCTACTGTTCACAGAACTACTAGTAAGACTGTAGTAATGATAATAACACGGAGGGAGCGAGGTCTACTGTTCACAGACCTACTAGTAAGACTGTAGTAATAATAATAACACGGAGGTATCGAGGTCTACTGTTAACAGAACTACTATTAAGACTAAAGTAACGATAATAACATGGAGGTATCAAGGTCTATTGTTCACAGGACTACTAGTAAGACTGGAGTAATAATAATAACACGGAGGTATCGAGGTCTACTGTTAACAGAACTACTAGTAAGACTGTAGTAACGATAATAACACGGAGGGAACGAGGTCTATTGTTCACAGAACTACCAGTGAGACTGTATTAACAATAATAACATGGAGGGTTTGAGGTCTACTGTCCACAGAACTACTAGTAAAACTGTAACAACGATAATAACATGGAGGCAGCGAGATATATTATTCACAGATCTACTACTTTAATTCAGTAATGAAATTAAATTTCCGAGGTTTTACTCCGAAAGATTTAGGTCTATTAAATACATTATTTAGTTTAGACTCACGGAATGACTGAAGAGAAGACAGGTCAACCCAAAGACGACGTAACTTAACCAACGTAGACTCGCCATGGTTGCTGGACGTAGCAAGATACTAATTTGTGTTTATATCCCGTTTATAAATAGCTTATGTTTATCACTTATCAGTAACAAATAGCTCCACTTAACCTTCATCACTGACAAGAATAAAAACATGCCTTGATGGAGTGGCTTAGTGTTGGCCTTATTATCATTTTCCCATTGTAATATTTCAAGATGTAGACCTATTAGAGATAAGGTTTGGAGTTTTAATAAAAAAAACAAATCTCTCAATAGTTGTATTTTGAAGATAAAAAAAAGAAAATTTGTATTATTTGCTCTTAGAGTGTCTCAGCCCTTCTTCTTTTAATTCGGTTTGACTTTGCAGCCGAATACATGAAAAGCTTCTAGAACAAACATTTTGGTAGAGATAGTCCAATTTTCAAATGCAGAATCTTATTTTAGAGCTATAAAATGCCACTAAACCTACTGTCAATTGTTCATATGTGAAGTCATGTGATCTGCAGCTGTCACCTTAGATAACTGTTATCAACACCTATACAATAACAGTAAAACATAGTAACATGTTATCGTCGTTTACCACGAAAAATACATGTTTGGATTATATAAAAGGACCTTAATACCAAAATACTACTTTAGTAGGCGATAAATATTTATTTTGTTACTGCAATTTAATTATTGTCTTAATTTAAGGTAAGGTTCTCTTGCCTCTGCTATTTCCTTATTCTTAATAACTCCACACTCTGTGTCTTTATCTTTTGTATTACTATTAAACACATAATAACGCTTCAAATATTTAAAGTAGTCACCAATAGTGTTCATTGTCAACACAGTTCATAAGTCAACCTTCACTTTCTACTTCAACCTTGTCATTCACGTAAATCCTCCACTGCTGATTAATACACGTTAGTCCACACACGTCACGCTGAGCCGAGATCCACAAACAACCGGTCACGCGTAACCACTCACCAGACACGCTAGCCACATCATTGTACACACAGGACCACTCACCGGACACAGAGGTCGACTTAGCGGACACGCTGGTCCACTCACCTAACACGCTGGTCCACTCACCAGACACGCTAGCCACATCATTGTACACACAGGACCACTCACCGGACACAGAGGTCGACTTAGCGGACATGCTGGTCCACTCACCGGACACGATGGTCCATTCACCTGACACGCTTGTCCGTTCGCCGGACATGATGGTCCACTAAACTGACACGCTGGTCCACTCACCTGACACGATGGTCCACTCACCTGACACGATGGTCCACTCACCTGACACGCTTGTCCGTTCGCCGGACACGCTGGTACATTCATTGCACTAGCCTGAACTCGGACTAAGAGTCCCTCTGCTGACCGCAGACCATGTATATGAGTCTCAGGTAGAGTATGGAGGTTTCCATATCCATAGTACTGGGTTATAAGAAAATGAGCCCAGACTCTGTTATATGTGTCGCTTTCCTTTCAAGTACGCTTGCTGCCCCCCCCCTCCTCTGGCCAATCTAAACCCCCTGGCGGTAGTGCTGAACTAGCTACCTGCTAAACAAGGATAGAGAGCGAGAACAAACAGGACAAACAAATGGCAGATGCGTCTGTTCCACAGCAGGTCTTCGACTTTAATCTCACTACAGTATCTGATAAAGAAATGTACAAGAGAGTGTATATGAGATAATTATATGAGTACGAAAATTTGAAAGTGAACCATTTAATGGAATATCTTAAAATAATAAACTATCTTAAACTAATGTAGGAAGCACTATGAATTTAAAGTCTGTAGGCCTATATATTATAATGAAGTGCGTATCCAGCACTTGTTAGATCGTTGCAATATTTCTTGTTTCCCTAGCTACTACATTAAATATTTAGTAAAATAAGCCACATTTGAAGGACAAGGCTTCAAAATAGGTGTTTAATCAAACTTCGCCGTAATAAGTGAACCTTGTTCAAATACTTCCCGAACATCCACACTAATGAGATAAAGATTAGAAGGTGAAATGTGGAGGAAACGTACCCACATGTACGTGGAGGGAGAGTGGTAAATATTTTATATCAAAAAAGATAATTTAGTATTTTAGCGTACATGTGTACTTTAAAGCGGCAACCCAACTTCGTATGATTGGTGAGTGTGACGTCATGACCTTTGAAAGGACGTGTTCATTCCTTCTTCTACCACTCTCTGGAAAGCGGAGGAAGCTTCTAGAAGATACCCAGTAGAGATGGGAAAAACAGTGATTTTACGATATCAGTGAATACAGTGACTGTGATTTTAAAATATCGGTGATTTATACCAGTGATTTTTCACTGTGACCTGTATTCACAGTGTTTTGATAGACCGATATTTTTCACTTTCCAACCACGGTCAAAGCTAGTATTTAGCTGCTGTCCGAGTAAGCGCGTACAATCGAGTATCGAGTATCGAGTATGGAGTATGGAGTATTTCTGAGTACTGGATATTTACTCGAATAATCCCATGACATTCGGTTGTCGGTTGGAACTTGAAAGGAGAACTAATTACTAGGAAGTTTGGCGGCTTACAATGGAATTCGATACTTAAAGACTTAACATAAACTCTTTCTGTTGGCACTCGGCAGTCGGAACTGACATTGACATTATTGACATACAGCTACCTAATCTCCGGGTTTCGTGTTGCCTGACTAATGTACAGTCAATACAAAAGTATGC
>CABFVX010002135.1:80797-126486 GCA_902151425.1 Timema shepardi | reverse complement strand
AATAAAATTGTTATGTTCAACCAAGTAAATCTTTACCTAATTTACTGCCTCTCTCACCTTATAGAGATTAAGGGGGGGGTTGCATCGATGCCAAACTCTACAGACAGTTTAGTCACACTCTCGCCTTTATCTAAATGTTTTGAAACTTCTAGTTTATCTTTAAGAGTACGTGTAGTATGGTTCCGTTTGCTAGCCATTTTTAATCACTAAAACACTACACTTTACAATACTTACATTCACAATGTGCACGTGAACTGACACAATGACAGCATTCGACTGAATTGGTGGCTATACCAACAGCATGGTGTTCTACGACTTACCATACAGGCAGACAGTGGTTCTAAAAATAGCAACAGGGTACACGCCCCACTCCGCCTCAGTCTCTCAGCGTTTGTGTATAGCACACACGTAAACATGCTGCCCATTAGACCTTAAAGTGAATTTTTAATTTACATTATAGGAAAGATTTTAGTTATTGTATTAATGAAAGAAAAATAGAAAGCCAGGAAATTTTAAGTCAATTGATAATTGAAAGAGTGTGTCTGTATGGGTGAGAAAGAAACCGTTTGCAATGGAATGGCGAGAGAAATTATGGTGAACTTCTTTGTTGCGTCTCATAAAAGCATAGACACCTAAGCCCCCAACCGGGGATAAGAGGAGGAAGTGCTTTGGAGTGAGTTAAATAAAATATAACACTAGGCTACTTTTGTTTATTTACAGCTTACTTTCTTTTTAATAATTATCTGCAGGTATATCTTATTACAACTTAAAAGCAATTCTATGAAAATATTGTTGTTTTATCAGGTTTTCTCCAGTAATGTCTTTATTAACCCTGTTTAGATACTCATGTTCTGGGTGACCGATAACTTCCTAATGCGGCACAATGGCCGAAAGAATCACAGCTCTGACAATGGGCTGCTTCACAAGGTAAAATATCGTTACCGGAAAATTAGGAAAGACAAGCGTGATGACTCAGAGTCTGAAGGTTTGCTGTCAGGCGATGAGGAATTGCTGGGGGTCAGCGAAACTTTGCAACAGAGAATACCAGCAGTTGCCATCACATAGCAGCTGTGGCAAGGCTACTCACATATCCTTCTTCGACTGTTCTTTTTTCCTGGTGATCTATATGCTCTTGTATGAATACAATATGTGTACTTAGAAACAAGCCAAAAGATCACTTTTTTTTGGCTTCACTCCATCCAATTGTGTATTGTGAGATTTAAAAACTAATATAATTTGTAAATTGTTGACATTTTCTGGTTAGCAATAGTAGTCAATAATTAATATTTTGTATTACATGTGGCGATAGGAAGGTGGTTTGATCTGACCCTAGAATACCGATGTGATATTTAAACACTCTAGTGTAATATAATGTATTTGTAGCTTTGAGAAAATTTACACTGGTTTTTTGGAAAGTATGTACAGAAAACAAAGTACCTTTAGCTTTGTAATAAGAGATGAGTTGTTAAATATATACTATATTTGTGTTTGATGACTGATGATCATTTTTATTTCTTTGTACAGTATTTTGGAAGTTTATATGTATTTTCAAGAAATAGTTAACATTTTTTAATGCTCTACCATATACTAAAAATATAATTTATTTTGTACTATTTAATAAGTTATTATTTTGTGTATTAAAATGTATGCATGTACTAAGAAGAAATTTTGAAATAATATCACAAAAAGTCCATCTCACAGTCAACCAACCAGCATATTTGAGGCTTGATTATGCTCGAATCAGAATTTACATTTAAGTGCAGTTTTAGGGATTATTTGTTTCACAACAGCAATATTGGTATCATTGAAAAAGTTTCTTTTTTCATTTTAAATAATAATTACTTTTTAATCCTGGTATATATTTTTTAAAGGTGGTAAAATTGTTTTATTGGTCTTTATTCAAAATTTTCTAATTATTACTTCAATAAACTGCCTGGTTCAAGCTGAATCACCTACCTAAATTACACATTATGTGTGGGGTGCGACAAATCTTATATTAGGTAAAAAAATTAACTTTTATTTTAAATTGTATTATTATTCTTGATTTCCTGGCTACAAATCCAGAGGTCCTGGGTTCAATTCCCGGCTCTTCAGTATTTTTCTTTGAAGCAGTGGGTCTGGAACGGGGTCATACTCGGCCTTATGTGGAAAAATGAGGAGCTACTTGAATAAATGAATAGCAACTTCGGTCTAGAAAACTTAGATTAACGGCCGGAGGGTTTGTTGTGCTGACCACATGACACCCTCTATCTGCAAATTTTGACACTCATTGCTAACAGTGGCAGCCACTTGGTCAGTATAGTTTGATTACTGAATCACACAATGGAGTTTTTTGTTGTTGTGTTTTCCCTTCAATAAACCATTAGTTTTTGTTTTGTTGCATCAACATGAATCAACATATTATTTTGTAAATAGTTTTGATGGCATGTGTTACTCATATTTTGTTTGTATAATTCCTGTTAAAATGCTGTTATATACACATGAATGAATATTTTAATTTTATTGTTTGACAATACTATATATAGGAAATATAGTCAAACAGTTACTAACTTCTTCTTATAAAAATTTAAACTATACTCGATTGTATTTTTTAACTTAATATTCCCTCACTGAACTGAGCGGAATATTGAAACTCATATTTAGTTTAAATTGTTACCATTCCCCAATTATATCACATAGATAAGGTAGACTCTCAATTTTCCGGGGTAAGGAAATGTCTGAAATGATAGGAAGAATGCATTTGTTCCTTTGTACAAAGGCAGTAAGTGTGAATGTAAGAATTATAGAGCAATTAGTTTGTTAAGTATTCCAGGCAAAGTTAATGGGAGTGTTCTGAGTGCTAGCGTGTGTAAAAAAAAACTGTGAATAAGATTTGGGGTGTGCAATGGGGTTTCATCCCAGGTAGAGGTTGCATGGACCAGATAGATATTTGCATTACAACAAGCGATTGAGAAATATATGGCAGTAAGGAAGAAAGTTTATTGTATATTCGTTTATCTCGAGAACGTGTACGACTGTGTGAATAGGAGTATATTATGGAATGTTTTTAGAGAGTAAGGTGTGGCTGCATGGCTAATAAATACAACAATGACAGTGTACAAGTGAAGTAAAGCGTGTGTTAGAGTGGATGACGCTTTGAGTGAATGGTTTATCATTGAACAGGGTGTTAACAAAGCTGTGTAATGTCTCTATGGTTGTTTAATGTTTTTCATGGATAAGTGTATGATTAATGCTTGAGAGGACACCTTTGGTGTACAACTGAACAATGGGAATGTGAAAGTGCTGTTATATGCACAGGATGCCGTATTAATGGCTTAGAATGAAAATTACTTACAGAATGCATTAAATTGTTTGAATGTGGCGACAGGCAGAATGGATCTTCATATAATGTCTCTAAAACTAAGATTATAGTTTTTTTATAAAGGCAAATCAGGAAATGATTGTCAGCTTAGTATAAATGAAACACTGTTAGAGCAAGTGAATGATTTTATGGACCTGGGCAGAATGTTCTGTAAAAATGGAAGGATAGCTGTTGAAATTGACAAACGGTTGAATGCATCTTGGAGAGTAGTTGGTTGTATTTGGACTATTGCAAACTGCAAAGAATGAAGTAGTATCAAAAGAGGCAAAGATGGCAGAATATTAAAGTGTGTTAACACCAACATTGTTTTATGTATCTGAAATTTCTACTCGGAAAAGTATAAAGTTCGCTCTCTTTTGAGTCTGCCACACACATGCATTGGATGGCAATTAAGATATGTATAACACATTCACACGGAATTGTACCACCTGTGACATGTTTACACCTATAATATATTTTAAAAAGCCAAAAAAAAAAATTATCCACATCCAAACCTCAGAGTGATTTACTCTTGGAAAATCGAGTCCCTCCCTAATGTTGAAAAATAGTACCTAGACATAGATTAATTTCCAAACACAAGTCAAACTGTGCTTATATTTATCTGTTAGATTCATATCAGTCTTGTTGTTTGGTAGTATCTTGTGTTTATTAGGTAGAATTCACCATTATTATCAATATTCATTATTGGTACTCGGTTAAATATGCATTTTTTTGTTTTGTTTCTGAACCTAGAAATTTATGTTTATTGCATTTTAGATTTTTTCATGTTTCCAAGATTTTCCTTTATGTAATTACTCTGCTTATCTGTAGATGTAGCTCCCCCTATTGTTTGCCGAAAAAAGGCCTGATGAAAATTCACAATTTTATTCATTTCTAATGTTTTTGATGATTAATGTATAGTAGAATGTTGATTTGAAAAAACATATTAGAAAATACCTACTTTTTGCAGTCAGCATTAATAACATTTAACATTATTATCATCACCATCCTCATCATCTTCATCTAGAAAACTGACAGTTGCAAATCACGTGGCTTTCTATCTTTATCAGACTGTACATTAATTTACTGAAAAATTTATTAATTGTCACATTCAAGGGTAGTATGAATTTTATGGCTTATATTAACTATTATTTTATTTGTGTGTTCATATTATTATTTTCTTATAAATCAAATTTGAATTAATGTGTTATAAGATTATCATATAATAGGAATATTGTTTTTTGTGTGAAAATGTTTTGATTTGCTGGAGCGTTGGCAAAAGATCAAAATCAGTTCTCAAAATTTAAAAATTATTGTGTGTCTGTAAAAATGTGTATTGACTCATAATTAGTAAAGTCTGTTCAGAGTAGGAATTGATTTCTGAAAGGCCTTTTTCCCTACCAGAAATCTATTATATAGTAGGATATTGGTAGGAAAAAAGACCTTTCAGAGAGTAGTTCTTAGTGTGAATGGAGTATATTTATACTACAGTTCAATTCATTATATAATACTTGTTTTCAATAATGGTAAATGAGCCTAACATTGGGTGCCTTGGATAATTCCCGCTATGCATTTTTAAGATCTTTATTCAAGTTCCTCTCTAATACTACTACTATTGCATATCGTAGAAATTTAAGTTTAGATATGTTTTTTCTAAGTATAGTAATGGTAGTTAGTGCAAGTCTATCCATTATATTGGGCCAGTTTAAAGTTAGCGATTGGTTAAGCCTATTTTTTGCTAGAGGTTCTCGAGCTCTCGCTTTTATTTTATATAGATTCGAATTTTAGACACTTAACAATTGGTTGTCCAGTCATTTCAGCATTGAATAGAGAATGTTTTGGGGGCTTGGGGGAGAGACGCTGTGTACAGACACAAAATACTTTAAATACAACCAAAGATATTTATCATTATACATTTATTTATAGATACTTGTATATTATATATTAAAATGGCACAGTGGCAACTTTTATTTTTTAATGTTAACTAATTTGCAAAGTCTCCAAGACATCTGTCCAAGCAAATGGAACAAAGATAATAAGTACACTCAGGTTCGAATTCAAGAGGAGGTGACAGGGGCTAATGCCCCAGGGCCTCCGCAAATTCAGGGAACCCCACAAACTTATCTATGAAAATTTATTAATGAAATAAAAATTGTTTTATTTTCAGAGTTTTGACATATATTGATTGTCCTTATAACTAAAAACAAATTAAATATATATTCTGTTTTAAACAAATCTCATTTATTATAATGACAATAGTTCCTTATTTAAATAATATCTTTAACATTGTGCTTTAATAATTGATTTTTAAAATAAACAAAAAATATAATGTTGAAATGTTGGGGGGAGGGGGGCTTGTTTAATGTTTAGCCCTCCAAATTTATTACAGCCCCAGGGCCTCCACAGCTCGTCCGGCCCTGTGTACACTGAGGTAAATCAGTTTAAACTGTAGTAATAGTATGCAGTTTAGCTAATTAACTTAATTTTAATCATTGTAAAATTTAGAAAATGGGTTTCTGATGGTAAATTTTAACATAAAAATGCTTGACTGCATAGTAATTCTTTGAACTTGATCTACTTGTAAGAGGTAAGAGAAAAAGTGGATAGAAACTATATAAAAAGGAACAAACATAATAAGGCTTTTAGAATTAAAAGAACACAGCTCACAAAAAGTAGAGTGTGAACTGTGTTCTTCTTTTCATTCTAAAAGCCATATTGTGTTTGTTCCTTTTTATATGTTTTCTATCTACTTTTCCTGTAACTTCTTCCAAATATATATTACAAATTACCTCAAAAAGCGAAAAGAGGTTTTCCGTAAAGATATGATTTACTTTTAAGAGATCATTCAAGTACAATAGCTCATAATAAATCCTTGTTTTCCAAATTTACTTAAGAAATTACTGCTTAATTCCTTGACATAGTTTTGTTCTATAAGAAATCTTCAAAAGGAAGTGTACACACACTTCGTAAAAGAATGTTCTTGAAGCAAAAATGTTTTCCTTTAAATGTACAAGTAAAGGAAAGTATAGGAAATATAGTGGTAAACACAATCTTTATTTCTCAGTGATCACATGGTCTAACACATGACTCTTGTTTTAGACTGGATTGTCAGTGACAGGAAGATCGGTGTTCAAATTCCAGTATGTGTACTGAGGATGGTTTCCCATTCTTCCTCCATGCAAATGCGGGTGAACTTAATCAAAAATGTTATCTTTCTCATCTCTATTCTGTTAGTGTAGCTAATATATCCAAATGGGTACTAAAGGTTTGGTTCCAAAAGTAACACACCACACTTTTCACTTTTATCCTGTACTTATATTTTTATCCATATCCTTTCCTCTCCCTCTCAATCCCCCCCCCAATCTTTTAAGTAGCTGTGTTGCACATTTTTACACTTTTTCCTAAAGAATGTTGGTGAAACAAAACCCAGGTCAAGGGGTTGGGTGCTCACAAGCTATTTCCTTTAAAATGTAAGTATCACTTCATCCAGTTGCAGCAGTGTAAAGTATACATTGTGTTTCTCTTTTCATTGTTAAACACGTTGCGTTTGCACCATCCACTTTGTTTATGTCGATTTTAGGGGAAGATTCTGTTTGGAATATATTTTATCTTAATCTATATTTTTATTCAAAATAAGATTTTAAAGTCTGAATACATTGAACACTTTGAAATTATATTTTCCACAAATCAAATACATTCATTTATTTGATTTAAAGAGTAGGAAATGTCAGTTTTGAATATAGTTGATTATTTCTTAAATATTAACTAATCGTGAGCTTATAAAATAAATCTTGAAGAGAAATAACATTTGCCACAAGTGTCAACTCTTAAAGAAATATCAAACAGCAATTTTCAGTCATAAATAACTAAAAAAGTATCATATTTGATTTATGACATATTTAGATATAGTTTGTCAATATTAATAATTTGGTTTCCGACTATCAGGGTATTGTACTTTGTTGCTAGTTGTGTTACAACCAGGGACAGGTTGTTTGTGTGTGCTACAAACAGGAACAGGTTGAAGTATTGCCGAGTATGCTACAACCAGGTAGGCTACAGGTCGTGTGCTTCTATATGTGCCACAATGAGGGGTAGGTTGTGGGTGTGGGTTTTTACAATCAGGTACATATTGTGGGGTTTTTCTGTGTTTATTAATAGCACAACACTATTTTTTTATGCTACAACAAAAAATCACCCTTTTTCTTAACAAGACTGTACATCCTCTCCTAAACATAGTCTGTGTGTTACTTAATACTCATATTTGTCCTTTTTTAAACAAATGGAAATTATTTTATTTGTAGGAAAGCAGTTTGTTTTACATTAGCATACCCTACTAATTACTGTACAAACGTTTATCACTAGGAAAAACTGAATAATTTAAAGTTTTAACTTATAAAGATTGCTGTGGACATTTTATAAAACAATGTTACTCAACATCAAACGTACCTATAGAGCAGTGGTTTTCAATAGGCAGCCCGCAGGCCAGATGTGGCCCGCAAAGGATGAAAGTCCAGCCTGCGGTAAATAATTAATGTGAAAATATATACCGTATATATAACCTAGCAACACTGTTTTACACTGCATGTCTGACAACCTTATACAAGGTGTGACGGGATAAGGAAGGGTGAAGGTCATTTACCTAATATGGACTAAAGAGACCTACAGTTTGAATTAATTAATGTTTAAAGTTTAGAATAATTGAAAAGTAACTTTATGTGCAAGTCATTGTGTAATTTTTGGGCTAAATTTTTGACTAGTTATCCAAATTTTAAGAAACTTGCCATTCTAATCTTAACTACGTTTGGGCTTACCTACATAAGTGAATCGAGCTTATCTGACTTAACAATATAAAAAATTGTTACAGGAACAAATTAACAGATGTTTTATGTTGAAAACGCCCAAAGATTAGCGCTATACTCCAGATTTTAAACACATTGTTGACACCCTCATAAGTTTCTTAGTAACGAAAGTAAAGTTTGTTTTATAATTTATATTTTATAAATCCTAAAATAAAAATAATATTCATAATATTATGAGATTTTTAATTTTGATAACTTATGTAAATTTTTCAAATTTAGTTTTCACACCCTCTGGTTCGGTTAATTGAAAAAAATAAAATAACTGGCCCGCGCTGAGAAGTAATTGAGAACCACTGCTATAGAGCATTCACAGTAGGAAGGTGGTGACAGCTAAGGAAAGTTAGCATATATCCATTCGCCAAACCATGTGATTAAAAAGACGTTATGTTAATTTGCAGTTACTTTTGGTATTCAAAATATTAACACAAACAATTTGTTTTAATTATTAACCGTTTTTACATTATTGAAACACGAACTTATGAAAATAACCGTTTGGATGTTTTTTTGGTGGCGGTGTGATGGTTCACTTAAAAAAATTCTTCTAAAACTAAGCGTGCTCTTCTGAAATCAAGATGGTGAATTAGCCGAAACAAGGGTGTTTGATGATGTCCTACAAACCTTCTTGTTGGTTGTGTTCATGCGGGGTTTACAAAATAAAAATGTTTTATTTTGAATGGCTCCCTCTCTAAGTTAGAAAAAACAATTATTTATTTTGGTGTCCAGTTATAACAAGATACAAATCTGAATATAATACCTTTTAATTTATTATCTCGTATTATTTTATATCTCTTGTTACTATAACCACAAAACAAAAATCCTAATAGTTCTATTAATATAGTTAGTTCTTTCAATAAGTTTCAAAAATGTCAATTATGCAGTAATTCATTGTAAAGTATTATCAGACTTACTTGATAACACTTTTTATTGATGATATATTAGTAATAAGTGAATAATTATTATTTAAGATTAGGTTGACATTAATTACGTTCAACCCATGTTTGCAATAAATAACCTTCTCTTAGCTGTCGCCACCTCTCCTGCTGTGAATGCCCCATAGAGTTGAGCCTCTCCCCTCATTAGGGTGGTGTAATTAATTAGTATTCTTAAACTACAAATGTATAATACTCTTATTTATTTTTTTACTGTCAAATTAACTATTTATAATTAACTTTTGAAAATGTAAGGCATTAGTACCTCTATTAAATTAATTTAGTCAATTTATAATTCCCAAAATTGTGTATTTAAGAACATGAATAAAGGTGTAGATATTTAATAAAGAATCTACAATTTAATGTATCAATTTTGAAAAACTAGATTGTTGCAATAATGTAGTTCCATAAACTATGCCTATTACATAAGCTCACTAAATGGAACATGCTAGAGATATATTTTATATTAAACTAGTTGAATTGTTTTAAATATTGTTCATATTTATTTGGTAAGGAGTGATAAATGATAGAAATTAAATCTTCCTTCTTATTCTTTTATTCCCTTCTCCTTATTTGATCTTTAGTCTTCTATGATGTAGATATGTTAATAAAATTGTAAGTTTAATAAAGTTAAACTTTAGAAATGTTAATAGTCTAGACAAATTAAATATCTAAATTTTAACTTTATTAAACTTACACTTTTATTAACATATCTCTATAAAATATTTCACAATAAATTGGTTTTCCTCGGACCTGAAAATGGTGTAACATATAACACGAAACATGTCGTCATAGAAGACTAAAGCTCAAATAAGGAGAAGGGAATAAAAGAATAACAAAGAAGATTTAATTTTATAGTTGACTTGTATTATTCCTAGGAGTGGTAATAGAGTGTAAAATATAGCCTTCTGAAATATATTGTAAAGCAAATAGTGTTGGTGTTTAAATGTGTATTATCTCAAACTGAATGGGTAAACCAACAAATTAATAATGATAATATATCGAATATCTGTTTCATATTCTTTGAGTAAATAAATTAATTTCTTCCTAAAACCCTATTTTAAAGGTTGGGTTCAGAATCTTTCCCAATAGACAACCATGACATGCATCAACACTGTTTATAAATCATATTGAAAGCTATGCTTTTCAAAAATGATGTTAAAATAAAGTATTTTTGATAAAAAAATTGTTTTGTTATTTTCACCCTGTTGATGTATTTGCATACTAAATTATTTTCTTGATTAGAGTAGTATGTAACTTCTTTTGACATTTTCAAATCATTGTTGGGATCTGGAGATGATAGCTGTCATTTGAATGGTATATTATACACCCAATCTATGCCTCTGTGGTCAGAGTTCCTGGCTACAGCCAGAGGTCCCCGGTTCGATTTCTGGCGCTTCCAGAATTTTTCTGTGAAGCATTGGGTTTGAAACAAGGTCAAATTAAGCCTCATGAGTAGAAATGAGATACTTGAGTAAATAAGTAGCAGCTCTGGTCTAGAAAACTGAGGATAACAGATGGAGGGTTCATTGTGCTGACCACATGACAACCTCTAAAAATGTTGGCATTCATCGCTAATGGCAGCAGCCACTTGGTTGGTATAGCTTGATTTTGGGCTCATGCCATGGAGTTTTATATGCAATAGTTTATTTTATTATAGGACACTGTCAATAAATTAGGTTTGGAAAACAACCATTTTGTTAAAGTATAAAGTCTAGTTACTGTCAAACATTGAGGAAAAAGAGTCTAAATTATTCAACAATACTAGCTTCTGGCCACGGTGGTGTAATTTTATTTTATAGCCTAGTTAAAAACATTTCAGTAATTGACTTGATTAAAACAATTTTATTGAACAAATCAAAGAGCAAAGGATTCTGAGAGATCTTATTTCAAGTGTGAATGGTCACCTTACTGTAAGGGGCCATCTTTAAATTAAATAGAGGTTTGGGTGACGGGGGGGTCCACATCCATCTTACATATGCTTTTTTTTTACCAATGTTTATGGTAAGAGAAAATCTAGTGGAAAAAAATGGATTAGTTATAAAGATTTTCACATCACTCGCTTTATAACCATGCCTTATATCTTAAAAATACAAAGTAATATAATTTTTAAAATTGTAAGAAATTGGATAAGATAGAGGGGGAGGGGGGGAGTTGCCAGCAAATTTTATGTGAAAAAATCTTGAAAAAAACCTTGCTTAATTTAAGGACGGTGACTAACTATGAGGTTGTGTAGCCTTTCTTATAAGCTACTCTGTAGGGGGTGGTACCATGCAAGGTAAGATCCACTACCTTTTAGGGTAATTTTTTTTTTAAGATTAACCTTTATAAACTCATGTATAGCACTAAATAGTTATTTTGGGTGTTGAGGGCTTAAATCCCTGCAAACAGCATTGAGGGTGGTTTTTACCTTCAATGTTTTTGTCTATTCTGAAGATCATTTACTTTAATATCATCTCGGTTCCTTAGTGTTCAAACAAAAAAACTCACCTAAGAAACTGGAAGATGTAGGTATAAATTGGAAATTCACTTAGTTATGATAGAATTCAGGTCAAAATTGGATGTGATATCACAATATTTTGTTCGCCATCAGTACAGTATTTATTTCCTCTCGAGCCATCTGTTGTTCAACCCTGAATGGAGAGAGAGAGGGGGAGAAGATATACGTCACAGCACAGCTGAATTGGGAAGGGGAAAGAGGGAAAGAAGTTAGGGTTCGCGCACAGCAACTACCGTCAGACAATTAGTCGCAGCAATAGATCACATTACTCTTAGAACATCACAACCACATTCGTGGAGGGCGTTATAACTATCATCTGCTTCGTTGAGGGGTGGATTAACATCTAGAAGGTAAGCTCAGATATTTATATTCTCTATGCTGTCAAATATCTGTCGTTTATGAAAGACTATACTTGTTATTAACGATCTCTTCCTACTATAGGCCTATTTTCATAAAGACACTTTATTCTCTTAGACATTTTCTATAGAAAAACCTAGTGAACTTTAAAGCTAGCTCGCAAAACTTTTTGAGAAAAGAAATTCAAAAGATTCGTTTGAAAAGTAAAAGCATGTTAATAAGAAACAACAATATGAGCTAATGTAACATTTAAAACGGCCATTCACGCGTATTTGTTGCGCATAAAACTTTTAAATAAATTTAAACTCGTTTAAAGCTTACTACAGCACGGCTTAGTTGATAACTGGGCAAGGTAGACTACATAAAATGTTGTAAACAACAACAAAAAGTTCTTTAAACGATAAAACATGTGTTTCTTAAGTCTGGAGACGCTAGCGGTTGGTAAAGACGCAAGCTTACATTGTAAAGGTCTACAGATTAATACTTCGCAAGAAGTAGGGTGGGTTTCCTTGGCCACGTTTGAGAGGGAATGTGTCAGTATATTTGCAGTGCTTGAACAAAAACACTTTGTTATGAATTCTCTCGACACCTTAGAAAGAAAGTATCGTGATCGCTAAAAATTCGAACTAGAGATTTTGACGTTTCATGACCCCCTGAAATAAGCAAACAAAAAAAAAATCGCGATGCCGTCTGTCTGTACTTCGGGCTAGAGCCGAAACTATCATACAGATTGGGCTATAATTTGGTATCTGGGGTGTACATAAGGTCCTCCCGAGGGATTTTTGGAATTAGATGTCAAACCCTAAATTAAAGGGTATTTTACTGAAGGGAAAAAAAAGAAAAAATCTATTTTCTCGAAACTCGCTCTCACAAATTTTATTAAATGTTATATCTAGACACTTTATTATTATAAACAGTCTGGCAATTCTCATTTTCTCATGAAAATTACTTGAGGATACTTTACACGAGGTAAATATTCAAATTTTCATCGTTTCTCCGCAAATATTTGAGATACGAAATAACTTATCATTGTAAAGTTGTATTATTATTAAAGATACAAATATTTTATTTGAAATATTTTTTATAAAACAAATATTTTCTGAGCTATAATCAAATATGAACATCTATTAATTCAGGTCTTTAAAAATGAATTTGATTCTTATGCTCTTTGGTGGAGAATGAAATTTCTCTTTTCTCAAATTTTCTGTAACATTATTCCTAATGCCATAGAGCATTGTTTCCCAAATGGGGTTCCGCGTGTTAAAATTAAGAATTCCGCAAAAAATATAGGTATATATTTTACACATTCAAAGTTAAAATATTGTATATAGGTACGCTTATATCTGGCAGAGGAGACAATATTTGGGTCAGTCACTTTTACTGCACAGCTTGTGTACTAAACTATCTGTAATTGTAGTCCAGAACTTGTAGATAATCCGATTGGCTTGCTTATTGGCGCAGCCAGGGGGGAGAGGGGGGTCAGGGACTCAGGGTTGAAACCCCTCTCTCCCCCTCCCCCCCAAACCTTGCTATCCCCATACATCTAGAGATGTCAGTTACGAACCCATGTGTAAAAATGCCAGATCTGGCCCAGAAGTGGAATTGCACTTTGCTCATTAAAATGTATATTGAATTTTTTTGTATTTTTATACTACTTATGATAAACAAAGATTCTGATACCATAGCTATAATTTAACTAACAGTAAAACCTTATCTTTTTCTTTTACCTGACAAGCACGTACACAGGAATGCTTCATTTATTTATGGCACATACAGTAGTCCCATGGCTTCTTTGGTGCTGGCTGACAGCTTTGAAAAGTTACCAGAGCAAATTATGTATCCCTACACCGAACTATATTATCTGCAAAAACATGTGTCTAGCAGCTGTCACTTCTGACAGTCAAAATGTAGGTATATACCTAAATGTTGACTGTCAGTCAGCACCAAAGAAGCCATAGGGCTACTGTAGATGATAAAACGCGTAGTTGCTTTCCCTCTGGAAAAATGTAACTTTCAATTTAAAGGTATTTGAGCTTGGACCAAGAAAAATTTTCTTCTACGTCGCATTTTTTTTAATGCGCTACGCTAAAATTTACTAAAGTGGTTTCGTGATGTACAAAAGATAAGAGGGTTCCGTGACTAAATTTAATTGGGAAATAGTAAGTAAGCAACAGTGTATATAATTTCATGTATGATGTTTGGTGTAGTGTTTCTACAACAATGTATGGACCTATTATTTCGTTTCTCTAATCTTACGAGTTTTTAGTAAATGTATATTTAAAGATAATGGCGAGAAAAAGTCTGTGCGATGCGCCGTACCATTTATGTTTGTGTGTGAGAATAGATAAAGGCCTAATGGTGCTTCAATAGTTATATTTAGTTTAATTTTCTACGGATAATAAACTCTATAATTCTTTAATACTTGACATGGGCATCGCTGGAGTTGCCCATGACTTTTTTTTCTTCGTTTTTAAAGTCATGGACGGATTCCGCGATGCCCATGACGAATTTTCAAGAACTGTTGAGTTTACTATACTAGCAATCCCGCACCAAAGGTTTGTTAAAAATAGCCTAGATAAAAAGGTAATTTAAAATTTACAAAATCCGGCTTCGAGGTGCATTTGGACCCCCTTCCGTCCACCTATGTTAAAAATTTCAGATCTCCGCATGCCGTAGATTTGGCTGGGCATTGCACACAAACAAACACACACAAACGTTTTTATTATAGATATAAATTATGCAACGATTCCGTATATAATATATTCATTTAGTCAAAAAAAAAGTGTTTATTATAAAAACTGTACAAAAATATCAGTACTGTACTGCGTATATTTCCACCATACCTAAATTTTTGTGTCGAGCGATTGATACACGTGCTATCAGCAGAACAGGTTTTGTTTCCTGACGTCAAACTTGTTAACTCGAGTCTCCACATTCTTCTGTGTGACTTCACTATCATCTCCTGTCTTCGGGCCAACATACAACTTTCAATAGGAAAAAGATCGCGTTAGATAACCTCGTGGTAAGATAAACCATTTTTGTTTTAACTCAAGTTATATTAATCTGTGGTTACTAGTAATCAGTTGTGAGAAATAGCACACACAGTTGAATTGGATAGTTTTGTTAAGCGATCGAGGCAGGGCAAATTGTGTTTCCGGTCTTATGTGCATATTTTGGCCTGCGTGACATTATGAAAGCATAACGGGGCGACCGATACCTTATCTCAGTCGGTAGCGTGTCTTCCCTCCTGAGCTAAGGGTCCCTCCCAAATTTGATACCAGGGATGATAGAAAAATGTATTATTGTTGACATTTGAATTTCCCCTTTCACAATGATGAATTAACGGCTGGAGTCTGGGTGTTGTGTTTGTCCTAGATTTAAGTTAGTTTACAAGTCTTGTGTTGATGTAATCTCTCAGTTCAGAAAGTGCGCGTTAAATACCTCCATTACTAACAATAAACGGACCTAGGCGTATAGTGTTGACACTCAAAACATTGATATGTCCATACCTTTTAAAACCTATACAAGTTTTGTAATTTTAATTCACGTTTTTCCTAAGGGCCATTAACGTCTTAGTTGGAAAAATCGTCAGTGGAAAACCACCACCCATTGTCCTTGGGTAGTACACATGTTACTTTACTTGTAAAATGATTTCAAAAGAAGCTGCTGAGTGTATATTTTATTTAAAAAACAAGCTTGTGGTTTGATTTTATTTATAAATTGACCGGTGGCATCTCTCTTTACTTACCTCCGGGGTCACTGGCCGGGGGGAAAAAATTGTCATTGTTGAAATTGGAGTATTTCCTTTTGCATTTATTAGTGAATGGCTGTAGTAGCACTGATTGCTATGTCTCTTTTAAAGTGAAACTAGTAGTCCATATACCTAATCGGTCGTTTCAAAAAGTTAAGTTAAAACCACTTCGCCAACAACTGCTCTAAACCGATTTTGATCTAATCATGGATGACCGTGACGTAAATAGTTGAGGAATGCCGAAGGTTTTGGTGCCGCTACAAAAGGTGAAGGGTAGAAAAAAAGACATTAAAATAAATAATTATATGTATTAGCTATGTAAAGTCTTGTATAAAGTTAATTTACTGTATGTGTTAGGAATAATGGCAGAGTTTGATCATAGCCATGCTTGACTTTGACCAAGGAGGTCGGGATTCTTATTATTATTGGTAAAATACTCTGGAATTGTTGACGTCGCACCCCCAGCCCCCTTTTCTTCTATTCGTGTTCATTTTCATCCTCTCTCTAGACGAATTATTCTGGTTTGGTTCCTCTTACACACCTAATCCTTTTAATCATAGATTAAATCATTAATAACTTCCCCCCTGGAGTAAATGTATCAGTAAAAAAAGTACACTATAAATGCTCAACTCTGAGTTTACGTGGCAGATATTGCATCATCGGTACTTAAGAGTACAGAGGTAACAAACCTAAGGCACGCGTGCCCAAAGTGAAGATTTTCTTTCGTACGCCTGAGGCGTCCACTGCTATACCAAGTGTGTTGGGTTGTTGTTGTTTTTTGCCCCATTGACCTTATATTAAAAAGAATTTGTATATTACCAAACGATATTCAAAATCAAAGTGCTTTGGAAAATATTTGGTCCAAAAATGCATGAGTCTACTGTGCGGTGGAGGAGGTTACATACCCTGTATTCACTCATCACAAAACATTGGCAGAACATGCAGCGTGGATGGAAGGTTCTAGAACGTTGTTTGGGGAAATGACTGGCAAACCCAATGGGAAGAAACCATTGGGAAGACCTAGACCCAAATGGGAGTATAACATTAGAATGGACCTTAAAGAGATAAGATGTGATTAGGTGAACTGAATATAACTAGCTCAAGATAAGGATAGGGTGTAATGAGGTGGACTGGATAGAACTAGCTCAAGGTAGGGATAAGGTGTACTGAGGTGGTCTGGATAGAACTGCCTCAAGATAGGGATAAGGTGTAATGAGGTGGACTGGATAGAACTAGCTTAAGATAGGGATAGGTGGCGTACTTTTGTAAGTGCGGCAATGAACTTTCTAATTTTAATGCCATAGAATGAGTAAATAATGACAGATGAAAAATATATACCACCAAATAATGCTGTAAATGGTTAGTTACAAACAGACCGAGAGTGAATCCGTGGGACTAATACCAGAATCATCATCAACTGACCCGCCTCGGTGGTATAGTTGGCTAACGTGCTATTTTCGTGTTAGCTAGACTGCTGAGGATGGGGAGATTGAGGTTTGAATCTCGGTCGGGTGAACTCGGGTGGATTTTCCTAAATGGTTTTCCTCCCTCCCTCCACGCAAATGTGGGTTCACTTCCTCCAAATTAAACCTTCTCGATTCTTAACCCATTATCGTAATTAGTACTTAAGCGTATAACCCGAATGGTTAATGAAATGTGGTGCTAAATTTTTTTTTTAAACCAACTGCCCATATTGTTGGCCTTATTAAAGTTCCCTCACTGATCTAAAGCGGCGGCTACACAGTCTAAAGCGTTAATCTTATTTAGTCTGGTTTTTTGATGACGAGGAGGCTGAGGTTTGAATCCCACCTGGTCGAAACGAGTTTTTTTTTTTCTAAATAATTTATCATTCTATCTACATTCATATGCAGTTTCTTTTTCTTATAAATTCTACATTTCTCATTGTAAATATATGGATAGCCTGGGTGGTAAGTAGATTAACTTCCGCAAAACCTCAATCCGCATCCCGCATACATTGTAGGATTTCATTATAATCCCATAAAAATCAGTTTATTTATAACAATAATTTTAATATTGTACATTGTACAATTATGTAACATTAGTTAGTAATCATATAATTTGTTTCGACTATTTACACATGTGAGAAGAGTATTTCAGGTAATATTGTTATATGACTATAAATATGTCGTGGTTTATTTATTGTACAGTAGACTTTGTTGAAAAATTACACCTGCACACGGGAATCAAACCCGGGACCCTTGACCTAGCACGCCCAAGTTCATGCTAGCCAAATAAAAATAATTGTACCTCAGTGAACGATTGTTATCCGTAGCAATGATGTTTTACATCATTTATTTATTTTACTCGATATTTTATTCCACAACTTGTGCACACGCACATTTCCAGACAAATTAAATATTATTTTTGGCCGCTGGCATTATATGTTTGTGTCGATTGTTTATGCAGTCATCATCAAATGTTTCCAGCCTGTGGCCGGGTCAGTTTAAAATGACTCAATATTCCTTTATTGTTTCACCATTCTTCTCTTCTCACACACTTTCTGTTATTTGCTCTCCCTCCCGCCCCATCTCTTTCTTAGCCTCCTTTGCGGTATGTTTCCTACATACTTCATCTTCACAATTTTCTTTGGTGTAATCTTCTTTGCCATCATCATTACATGCCCTTACTTTCTCTACAATCTGATGTACTCCCTGTACCCCCCACTCTTTCTCAGATAACTTGATTATTAATCTTGTTCCTCCTCGTGACAGCTCAAAACTTCATTCCCATGGCCTCCACTTTCCTAGTCTCTCTTACATTCATTCTCCATGTTTCTGCTGCATGTGTGACAATGGGTAAAAAGTACGAGCTGTACATCGGATTGGAAAAATTGTTTGTTCGATGATTTTCTAAAATTATAAAAGTATAAAACTAAAATCAGTTGTTGATATTTCTCTCCACAATTTTGTTCTCAATCCGCGATTGTATTCTGTTTTTATCCATATTATTAATATTATTTCGGGTATCCTCATCGGCACAGGGCTCTAGTAGTAAGAAGCGGAGCACGTATTTATTCGAGGTATTTAACTTGCACTTTCTAAACCGACTGATTATATCAGCACATGACTTGTAAAACTAAATTAAATCTAGAACAGACACAACATCCAGACCCCGGGGGTTGATTCATCACTGTGAAAGGCAAAACCTACATTTCGCTAATGATAAATTTTTCGGCCATGCCACGAATCGAACTCGGGACTCACAGTTCATCAGACAGACAACGTTGCCGACTGCGATAAGCGATCGGACATCTGTTAAATCTGCAGCACAACTTCCTTCGNCGGGGGACCATCGGTCCCAGGTCGATTGTGTTATGTAAAATATGCCTAGGTGTGTGAAAGTAACTTTCCATCAAAATTGGTAGGCTATTTCGTGCTCGCTCGTAGAGCTATCTTTGTTTCTCCCAAATCAAAATTGTCTGTTGCAGTTAGCATGACTTGATGTATGAATATATTAAAATTGTTTTAGGAACGTTAGTAACTGCTACTTTTCTTCCTACCAAAACCAGACATAGACCTTCCTTTCCCTCATATTATCACACCTTTTCATTCATTTTTCTTTGGCGACTCATTTGCAACGTGTTCTCGAAACTACCATTCTAGTTTCCAGTTAAAGGGTTTTGTTTCCTACTCCCGCTTCCACAATTCTCCCCACATTCCCTAATAATTAATTTTCTCTTTGTCAATATTTTGTCTTTGTCTACCCAACTTTGTTTCCTGAATAAACACAATCTTAAACTATTTGTTTTAAATGTACTTAAACATTAGAATACATACTCGTATGTTCTTGTTTTGTTTAAACCGTAAATAAGACAGTATTAAAGTTTTATTGTCAACTTTCGGGGGGGTTCGACCCCCAATCCCCAACTCTCGGCTGCGGTCTTGCCTGGTTGCGTACCTCTCCGTTTTATTTGAGGCATTTAACTTGCACTTTCTCACCAACTGACTGGTTATATCAGTACACGTTGACCTCTGTGGTCTTGGGGTAAAGTGCTCGCCTCAGTACCATATGTTCCTGTGTTCAAACCCAGCTGTAGTCAACGGCTTTTTCTCAAGTTATAAAAATCCGTAGCACAACTTCCTTCTGAGGGGAAGTAAATCTGTCGGTCCCATGTAAATTGTGGCATGTAAAAAAAACCTTGGCAAGTATGTGAAAATACCTTTCCCGGCAAAATTGGCAGACCCTTTCGCTCTCGCTCATAGAAATTCTCGTGTCCTGATATTATCAGTCAGTTGGTTCTGAAAGTGCACGTTAAATGCCTCAAATAATAATAATAATATATCAAAACATGACATAAAATAACGTATATCTAGAACAGACACAACATCCAGCACCCGGCCGTTAATTCATCATTGGGAAAGAAGAAACCTACATTTCACCAAAGATAAATACGTTAATGTATTTTAAAAGACCTTTCCTATGAACATTGAACTGTATACGTGTGAAAATGTCCGCTTGGAGAGGTCCGTGAAGTTGGCAGCACCACTAACGGCACGGACCTCGCTTGGAGCCCTCGTTGCGAGATGGACGGAACTTCTCTTCTCTCTCTATTGGGCGCCAGTTGATTCGGGAGTCAGCTGTTGAGTCGAGACGCGGTGGTGAGACAAGTGCGACTCAAGGTCGTTCCTCCTGGAACCAAGGTCACTGCCCTCAGTCCGCTTCACGTACAAAGGGGGAAGGGGGGTGACTATAGTTCGTTAGCTCGGCGCACCGTTCCGCCTATTCGCGTAACGCCAGTAAATACGTGCGCTGTCATAAATACTGGATAGTTTACTTTCATCACACGACGGTCTCTGAGCCGTATAATCTCATCTACATTATGGAGGATAGGTAAGTGACAGCTATCAGAAGGTTCTTTATTGCAGACATTGAATGAAATTATTATTATAATCGTTTTAATAACACTTTTTTATTGACAAGATAGTATTACTAAAAAAAACTTGATGTTGTGAGTTCGCAATTGAACCATACCGATCGAGCGGCCGCCACCGTTAGCGTTGATAGCGCCAACATTTGCCGATAGAGGGTGTCTTGTAGTCAGTACAACGACCCCCCTGGCCCTTAAGCTCAGTTTTCTAACCCGGAGCTGCTAATTATTCAAAGTGGCTACTAATTTGTCCTCGCGAGCCTGAGTTTTACTCCTTTCCAGACCCGCTGGCTGCACAGATACACTCCGGAAGCGCCAAGGCAGGGCAGACTGGGTAGCCGCCCGGGGCGCCATCTCGAGTCAGGAGCCAAATAGAGCACCAACCTAGCCCAACATAACCAGGGAAAATGAAAGTAATCCCCAAACCTCTAACTACTCACCAAACGTAACCACGTTAAAAAAATAAGTTCTTATACATCCGCCATCTTGAAAAAATAACGCCCTAAAACTGTGTTTTGCAATTATTTCGTAAACCAGTGTTTGCAATAGTAAAAAAAAAAAAAGAAGAAGAGGACATTTGTCTACAAAACATGTTTTTATACATTTCTTTGTAATCATAATCGTTTTAGGATAATTTCGCAGGGAAACGTTTGGCGTATGATTACCATTTGTAAAATATATCTTTAGATTATTTACCTATCATGCCCAGGTTACTTTATGTTTGGGGACTTTTTTTATATTTTTCTACCATTCCACTGTTATATAGGGGGGCGCCAAAAAGCAATCGCGCCCTGGCGCAAAATTTTCCTTGGGCCGTCCCTGCGCCGGGGATCAAACCCGGGACCTCTGGATCTGTAGCCTGGAACTCTTACTACTAGAGCAGAGAGGTGGTTGATACAGTATCCCTAAGCAGATAAAAATCATTCCCGAAGGTTGTGTTTGAACCCATTCCAGACGCACAGCTTCACACACATTTTGGAAGCGCCAGGGATCGAACCTGGACCTCTGGATCTGTTGCCAGAAACTCTGACCATTTGACCACACAGTTGGTCAATATAGTATCACCAAGCAAATAAAAATGAATTCCTATTAAATTGCCACCATTAACTTTGAGCCCATGTTTGTGATAAAGAGCCCTCTGTTGTCACCAACACGCCTACCGTAGATGAGTGTATAGAAAGAAAGTATTTGAGCTAACAGGCCGGGCTTGTTTCCCTGTCAGCTGCAGTGGGTATTATTACTCCACATTTCACAATGCTATTTGCTAGACTTTACCTAAGACTTACCAGCTTCGGTGGTCGAAAGGTCTTAAGGCGTTAATCTCTCAATAGACTAGACTGCCGATGACAGGGAGATTGGGGTTTCAATTCAGGTTGGATGTACTGAGGGCCGTTTCCCAAAATTGCTTCTCGATCTCCCTCAGCGCAAATGCGGGTATCTGAATTCAAACTTTCTCATCTCGAACTCATTAATATAAATCAGTACATATGTGTATAACCTGAACAGATAGTAAATTGTGCTGCTAAAAAAATATAGGACCCTATTGTAAATTATTTCTTAATGTATTTCTTTTTCTATTTACGAATTTTATAATGGTAGTATAAAAGATAAAAAGAACCCGAATCTAATAAAGAACCAACAGAATCAGAACTTGTATTATGCTCTAGTCAAAACCAGAACCGATAAGTATTTCTATTTGACTCCCTGCCATAATAAATACCTCAAAATTAACCTTATATCTCGCGTGTCTTCCCATCCCACCTGAAAAGAGTGAGAGACTATTCAAACGATGTTGCCTTGAAAGGGGATTCCTGCATTTACAAATCAAATGTTCCACGAATCATGACGACATGAACACAGTGATGTAACTTATGGTGATTGTTATTCATCTGGCAGTCAAAGAGTGGCAGAGGATATGAACTAAGTTCGGGCCTATGTGATCACTGGTGGTCATTGTGATGTCACTGCATGCAAACACTCGTTAGCACTAAAAAGCTGCGCTCACCTGTTAATATCACAACAACCTTCAAGACCCGCACGGGGCCCAGAGGACAGCGTGAAGGTTTTATGAGTCATTTGGCAGGACATCATCGGCCATGTAGACAGAGCCCTTCACTTGCAACTGCAGACTATACAGGGTGGAACTCGCTTCGTTGGCCGCCTGGTCTAACGCACTATTCTCGTGTTGGACTAGACTTCCAAAGACGGAGAGATCGAGGTTCGATCCCGATCGAGTGCACTGAAGGGGGTGTTTCCTCGATGGTTTTCCACTCTCTTGCTCCACGCAAATGTGGGTGCGTTTCCTCTAAATTAAGCCTTCCTAATCCCTAAAACCATTGGTGTAATTAGTACATAGGCGTACAACCCGAACGGCTAGTAAGACGCGGTGCTAAATAAAAAAACAGGGTGGGAATGATGAAGAGGATTTGTAGAATCAACTCCTCCGAAACTATTACCCTATTAATAGAGAGAGATGGGTAAAATTTGAAACTTACATTTCTTTCAAATCCTTAAAAAAATACCTACTCAAGTTGGTTAAAATGAAAATATTTAAAATTGAATTAGAAAAAAAAATTGTTTAAACTTTAAAGGTTTGTTGCGTCAAGTTCTTCATAAATGTATTGGAGATACTTTTTTTTAAAGATATTTACGATTCTCAAATCTCTCGAATACCATAGTATTCGAGAGATTTGAGGATTCGAGAATCCCATCTCTATCAATAATGAATGCCAAATATGGTAAAAATACTAACTAATATTTATTTGTTTTTAACAAATACATACATAAATTACACAAGTAACGTTAAACTTACGATTTTGGAAACTTCATGGAAATTTGCAAGTATTTACATCAGAGCCCCAAGTCTAATTTGTTGTTTATTTCTGCAATGTAAAGTGTTCCAATTCGAGCTGGCGGGCCACATAGAACGAATTCCAGTAGCCCTGGGTTGGACATTTCTGGTCTAATGCGTCACACTCACAATAGACTGGACTGCATATGATTAGAGAGATTGCGGTTCAAATCCTGGTCAGGTGTACTGAGTGTAGTTTTTCCTCTAATTTCATGTTGGTGTATGTCCTAAAAATTCAACCTTCCTTATTTCTGACACATTAGCCTATTTAGTATGTATTTGTATAGCCTGAATGAGTATTTAAACAGGTGTAAAAACAAAAAACGTGTTACCAAATGCAAACTCTGAATTACCCAAACAAAGGATGAGGTAGTAATGACTCAGTGGTATTCTTTATCAGTAGTCATCGGAAGTTGGGACAGGAAATAGTTTGGTAATGCAATAATGTAATAAGTAATTATTTGATTGTAATTGTGACGTACCACAGATAACATAGTTAACTTTACACACTTCGGTGAGCAAAGTAAAATTTTCATAGAAAAGGAAAAGACAAACACACTGTTCTTAGACACAAATGGATAAATAAATAATAATAATTATCATTATTATATCTGTATTGATAATATATATCAAAAGTGACAGCTGCAGATCAAATGAGTTGATTATTAATATGTGAAAGTAGCTTTAGTGATATTTATAGTTATCAGATAAGGAAGGTTCATCCTAAGAAAATTGAATTGTAAATACAACATCATCTAATTCAACATCAATGTTATTTGGGTTTTGAATAAGATATTTAATATATTTTTTAAAGTCATAAAATGTAAACATAATGGAAAATTGTCAACATTAGGGGCCTTAGGGTAAAATGTTTACCTCACGACTCGATGTTCGTGGTTTCAAACCCAGCCGAGGTTGATGGATTTTTCTTGAGCAATAAAAAATCCGTAGCACAACTTTCTTCGGAAGTGAAGTAAAGCCGTCGGTCACATGTAAATTGTGACATGTAAAAGAACCCTGGAAGGTATGGGAAAATACCTTTCTCGGAAAAATTGGCAGGCTTACGCACTTGCTCATAGAAATTTAGTGTGGAAGGTTAACGGGGAACCACCACACTTAGTAGTAAATGGGATTTCTACCAGATGGTGCAGTACTAACCAACCGAAAGGCTGTGAGCATGTTCAGCTCCTTATGGATAGAAATCACATCAAACCAACCTTTGGGTTGTTGACTTAGTAATAATAATGGAAAGTTATGTAACTACAGGCGATTTGTTTAGACTCAGTATTAATAATATAATTAGGTGTCAAACATGGTGCTTGACAAGAAAGATATGACAGTTATATTATTCATACTGACTAAATTATTATTATTATTAGCACCACATCTTACTACTCGTTCGGATTATATGCACTTACACTAATGCACTAATGTGTAATGGTAGGGTGATTGTGTAATAAAATGGAGGACCTACAGCATAACATAGGATCCGAACCACGGTGGAGGCCTGACGTTCCACACATTCACAAGTTGTGATTAATACATGCCTTGTCAGAGGTGAAGGAAGGGTTTGACAATCAGATAAATCTGTGCCGGGACCGAGGATTGAACCCCGAACTCCCAGCACAGAAGTCTGACACCTTACCCCTAGACCGCTAGGTTACCAACTACTAATTAAAATAAATTATTTTTAATAACACAATTTTTCCATTACAGTTGATTGTATGGCTAATGTATTTTAAATTTTCTCTCCTTATTAAATTTAAATGTTCTCCAAAATACATTGGTTATTAAAACATATAACAAATATAAATATGCAACTGAGTCAATTAGTAGCACAACTTAAGAGTGATGTATGTAAATCATTATTTTTTCAGTTCAATCATGTCAGCATGGAGTACAGTGTTTGTGACAGGAGGTGCAGGGTACATTGGCAGCCACTGTATCGTGGAGCTACTCGAGGCGGGTTACTCCGTCGTGGCCGTGGACAACTTCACTAACTCAGTGAATGGCCAGGGTGGTGAGGCGCCAAGCCTGAAGCGGGTAGAACAGATCACAGGCAAGACAGTCACCTTCTACCAGTGTGACTTGCTGGATAAACCTCGACTCAACAAGATATTCTGTGAGGTGAGATGTTTACAACTCTTTCTAATCGAGATGATTATTTATTAGGTTGCAATTCCATATTATTACTTTTTATATATGAAAGGTGGTACAGAAAAGATGTATAGAA
This sequence comes from Timema shepardi, assembly GCA_902151425.1. Lineage (NCBI taxonomy): Eukaryota > Metazoa > Arthropoda > Insecta > Phasmatodea > Timematidae > Timema > Timema shepardi. The sequence continues at coordinate 100,778 of CABFVX010002135.1, read as the reverse complement.
ACATATATAAGATAAAAAACACATTATGACTTTTACACTATAAAGAACACAGTTGACACTTGACATTGTTGCCAATGGACATTGAGGTAATGGATGCCTCTTGAACAAAATTTATGGTTACCTCCCAATCCCCCAGCCTCGGTTTCATTCTATCATAATTCATCAGGAGGGATTGTGAAACGTTCAATGCAACTTCCTAAAAGAGTTTTTTTTAAGGTTTCTTATCATACAAGTTTGGGATTAGGGACCACCTGGCTATAGTGGATTCAGAGAGTATCATTTACTACCACTAAAGTTCGACTTGAATTAGGCCTACCTTGTGAATGTCCTGAAGACACATAGAAATGATAAGCTGCTTATTATTTATAGCTTTGAAGTATTCCTCTACACTAAACAATTAATTATCCAACACTTTATTTAGTGGCACTCTCACTCTAATGACATTTTACAAAATCACTAATTACAAATTGTGCATTTGTAGTGGCACATTCCCATCATAGGCTTCTGTGGATACTCTCTAATTATTAAGAAATAAGTAACTCATTTTATTTCTCCAGACTTTTCAATGTAGTTGGTACTGTAATCAGGGGCAGATCTACGATTCTGCCACTCATAGGCACTAGATAATTTGCCGCCCACCTTTCCAATTTTAATTTCTAAAGTTCTAAATCCTTGTTTCCCTCCTACCATTCCTCATATGCCAACACATATATACCATATACTTAAGTGCTATCTGTGGAATAACAGATATGAAGTTATTTTATTATTTTATTATTTATTGTAGTGAGGTTTTAAAAGTAGTAAAAATCTAAGAAGACTTATGATTGAAATAAATAATCTTACACCATCACAACACACAAATTCAAATATTATTTAATTTACCAATATAAAGTTTACATTGTTAGACTGTAAAATATGTTACTGCAAATTAAATATTAGCATGTACACAGTGATAAAATAGTCGATAATATCATTAACCTTGATTTTTGCTGAGCGAACTGCTCAATGATGACAGACAAATCCATTTCATCCAATTAGTGACATCGAATTAAGACAATTGTCAGTGAATTAAGGTGATACTCTGTCATGTTAGTACGCAGATACAGCAAACCACAACAATCATATGATGAAGCAATAAAATTATTTTAACTGGCAGAAAAAAAAAGTATTTTCTTTCACTATTCAAAATTTGCCGCCCCTAAAATCTGCCGCCATAGTAAAGTGCCTACTAGGCCTATTCGTAAAACCACCTCTTGACTGTAATGATCTTCATAGTACTTAATTTGACAGGTACAGTTCTTAAATTGCTACCTACATACATGTTCTGTATTATTTACCATTATTTATTAATTAATGCTCTGCTAGAATTCACTATTTCCATTCTATATAACATCAAAGTTGTTTTTTCGAAGGTGGCTGATAATCTATTGGCATATTTGAGTTAAGTTGGGGTGATGAGAGGAAGGAAGGGAACACAAGTTAAGGTCCATATTTTATACAGTTTTTATAAAATTATGTATTAAATTTAATAAATCAAATGTTGAATCAATAGATACATTTAGTTTAATTTTCTTAAGTTAGTAATCTCAACAGTTTTGGAATATGGGCATTGCGTCATTTTACCAGGACTTTTTATTTAATTTTTTTTGTTTGTTAAATATTGCAATACTAATGACAAATGTTAAAGAACTCTTGTGATTACAGTATGTATCAAATTAAACTATACATATCTACTGAAGCAACAGATTATTTATTTGGTTCAGAAAAAAGTATTTTTGTTATAAAAACAACAAACATGTCTTCCTTCCATCCTACGTTAACAGCAAACTACAATCCTTATGAATGCCAACTAATATAATTGATATTTTTCTGTACCTGTACTTATATTAAATATTACCTCTTTGTCCAATGGCAGCAATGTAAAGTGTGAACTGTGTTCTTATTTTCATTGTAAAATCCATATTGTGTTTGTCCCTTTTATATGTTTCTATCCACCTTTCTCCAAATATGATGTGTTTTAATGTGATGTTTTAGAAATTCCTATTAATCGTCTTACTTAAGTAGGAATTGTGAATTAAATTATAGTATTACAGTTTGTTTTGGTTTCGCTAACTTTCTATTTCCAAACGAAGGAAAAATGGCACCAAACAGCTATTTTAAATTAAACATTTAAAAGAAGATAGAAGGGCAAGACCTCCACACTTACCAGAAAATTGTAGGAACTTGGAGGCCTAGACTTTTCTGGTAAGTGTATAGGTATTGTCCTATCTTCTTTTCAATGTTTTCTACATCTAAACCAACTGAAAATTATTCTTTCAGCACAAGATTGATTGTGTGATCCATTTTGCGGCAATGAAAGCTGTAGGGGAATCTATGCAAGTGCCACTTCTCTACTACAAAAACAACATCATAGGAACCATCAATTTGCTCGAGGTAAGTAGACAACACCAGTCACAAGCTCCACACACAAGAGAGAAATTCTTTGTTCAAATAGAGTAGGAAGTTTTGTGTGTGTGTGTCTTGCTATCCGTTCAGGCTATGCACATATTTGCACTAATGGGGTAAGAATAAATAAGGTAGAATTTAGAGGAAATGTGCCCATATTTAAGTGTAGAAAGAGTGGGAAATAATTTAGGATAAACCATCCTCAGCCTATTCAACTGAGATTTTAACCCCAATCTGCCCGTCATTGGTAGTCTCATCTCTTGTAAGAATGACGCCTTAGACCATATGACGGCCAAAGTAAACTTGAAAGTTTTAATCACTATGATAGGTAATTGTTGAGTTCAGGTTTGCTTTCACACTACACCCTTGCCTGAATGAAGAAAGTTAGGAGGTTTCTATTTTAAGGAACCACGCCTTATTAATTTTGAGGGAGGATAGAAAGCGACCAAACCTTTGCTTCTTGGGTATGTGTCAGGTGTGCTGATTGTTCGATTAATCCTACTGATGTAGGTAAGTACAACCAATTATGGGAGCGTAATATATGTTTATCTACATTTTTTTGTTGAGAAATGTAAAAATATATCTTTGATCATATAAGCAGAATTAAGTCTTATTTGAGGTGGGATGGAAGGGACCATGAGAAAAATCCAGTGTATTTGCAGTTTTTATGACAATTTTATTTGGGCCAAAATAAATAAAATATGACTCCAGTACACACATAGTTTAATTTTCTTGACATGGTGACCTCACAATTTCTTGAATATCTATCTATCCAGGGTGTTCTGGAATTTAATGACAACTTTTTCTCTTATTTAAAAATTTGTCATCTATTGCTGCTACACTCATGACATATTCAACAACTGTTGATATCAACATGCGTAGAAAATTAATCTCTAGAGTATTATTTTATATATTTTAGCCCCAAAAAAATGCAAAAACACTGGCCTTTTCTCACATCCCCTTCCATCCCATCCCACCTTATAAAATTTATAAAAGAATCAATGCACCTACACAATTTATACAACTATTAAACCCACAAATTGTGATTTCTAAAGGACCACATTTTAAAGTTAAGTTGGCAGTTTAGGTGGAGTGGACATAGTGGTATTCAATCAGAAACTTTTTAAACTAAAATAAAGTAATGTTCAAATTTTGCAATTCTCATGACCAGGGCCCAGATTTTGATGACACATTTTATTTTTATTTATTTTTGCTCATTAGTACATAAACTTTGTTCGTGATTTTCTTGTTGAAGAAGTGTATATTTTATAAGTCATTTTTTTTTTTTGTCACTTATTAATTTAAGGTCATAATTTCTTGTTTGAGCCATTTTTAGGCATTTTTGAGGCATTTTAAGACATTTTTGTTGAATGAGTTAATTTTTTTATTCCATCAATATTTTATAAATGCATAAAATGCAAACATAAATGTTCCCAATACACAGTTGTCTGAATAAGAAGATACTGTAGTCCATGAACTTTGTATCTTTGCATGTATGGCTGTAAAATACACATTCTTGGTGTAACACTGCAACTAGGCTTGAGAGGGTTGCATTGAGAGAATGTAGCTATTACTTTTGAAGCACATATTTGTAAATCAATGTTATATTTAGCAGAATGCGAGAGTTTAGTTGTTAAAGGTTTTTAATTGCATTTCAAATTTGTAAAGTCTATGTTTAATTTAGTAATTTTTATTTGAGTTTTTGTTCATGTTTTAGTTCATGTTTTGTAATTCTTGGGTTATATTTTAGGTAATTTTTGGATCATTCCTAGGTTATCAATAGACATTTAAAGATTGAAAAAAGCCAAAAATTTTACTAAAGTTATTTTGTTTTGACACAATACTATCAATAGCTTATTGTGAGGAGAACAAAGGAGAAATTTAAGTACTAGGGATTGTGTCAGCATTCACTAGAAGGGAGGTAAAAATAAACCTCATTTTACCCAATTAGGACTAAGCCTGAGCCACTTGGGTCAAAGGTCAGGCATACTTCACTCCCTACCTGTGATATGTTTAGTGCTTATATGTTAAGCATTATTGTATCAACAAAAGATGGAAACACGTCATATAAAGTACACTACAAAGAGTCGTCATTAGAGACATATACTCTAGGAAACTATCTTTGTAAGGTCACTAATAACATGTAATCTTGTGTGTACCAGTTAAAGCAATCCAAACATTAAATGAAGTGTAATTAAATAATAAACCTTTTAACATAATACAACACTGCCCTTATGGGTGTATTTGTTGTTAGGTGATGAAAGAGAATGATTGCTATCAACTAGTTTTCTCCAGTTCCTGCACAGTATATGGTGACCCCGAGCATCTACCAATCACTGAAGATCATCCTACTGGAAGTGTTACCAATGTGTATGGGCGCACTAAATTTTTTATTGAAGAAATGCTCAAAGATATCTCCCATGCAGAAAAGGTAATTATATTTTATTTTTGAATAACTTATATATGTGGTTGAATTTTTTAATTCTTTGAATTCTGTTCGATATATTTTGCTTGGTTAATATGTATTAAAGTTTCCACCGTGACATTCAATGATTATAATTCCTTGCATTCGGTTTGGGTGTTTAGTGTCGTCATCTGTGTGATGGCCTAGGTTAAGCTAATTTATTACTTGTACCTGTAAAACTAATTACCATACTGTACTCTGATCTCAAATGGTATATTACACTTTTACACATGAAATTTAGAAGGTTAACTCTTCAACAGATTAAAATAATCAGAATAGCGCTGTTATATTCTACATAGCTACTTTGTAAAAAGTAGAGCTCTATAACATGAGGTAAAATTGTTATTCACAATGTAATTTTCTTTAACCTCATAAAATGTTGTCATTAATTCAAAACCACAAGATAAAAATTTATGATGAAAAAGCAGTGTAGTCAATGAGTCAGGGAAATTACATATTCCCCCCTATCCCTTTCTTTAACTCTTGATTCTCATTTGTCTACATGAAATATTAAATTAGCTGGGTAATAATGGTATCTTATCAAATCAAGTATTTCAATAGTTCAAATTTTCAAATTGAAAATTGTTTAAAATTCTAATATTAGCAAAATTAAATTTCACAATTTATCATAGAAATCCAAAAAAAAGTTTTGAAGCTTTTAAACAAAATAATAGGCTATTACAGATAAGTTGGCATCATACAGAATCGGGGAGAGAATTCTATTATTTAAATAAATGCAAATTTACACAAAGATTTTTCTCCCTGAAGAATGAGTTACTTTGTATTTGTAGAGTTGGAACATAATATCGCTATAACTAAAGAATAGTTTGGCCTCTTGGCTTAGTGGTCAACATTCCTGGCTTCTAATCTAGAGGTCCAGGGTTCGATTCCCTGCAGTACCAAATTAATTTTTCTAAAAGGGAATTGTCCCTATGGTTACCATGGTCAATTAGGCTTAAGTTAGGTTTAAGACTTATACTGCAATCTCATAATCATTATATGGTCCCCCAACCTCAGAACCCCAGAAGATGGTAACAAATCTGAATACATTACTTTGTATTTGTAGAGTTGGAACATAATATCGCTACGCTACTTCAACCCAGTAGGAGCTCACCCTAGTGGTCTAATTGGAGAAGACCCCACAAAGGCCTTCACGAACTTGATGCCATACATGGCTCAGGTAGCCATGGGAAATAAACCCAGCCTCACTATCTTTGGGGGAGACTACGACACGGTGGATGGAACAGGTATCCAGTTTAACAGGATTGAGGAGTAGTGAGCTACAAAGTAGCACTTTTATCTTATCAGCAGCAAATTGTGTTCTGCATCACAGTGAGAAAATAAGTTGAAGATCTATTAGCATGCTACTGTGAAGCCCTAACCATGGCATAAAATTAGCTAATACTATTATAGTTAATTTTAAGATTTTTTTTTAATTTGATATATTTAACGTGCACTTTCTGAACCAACTGATTATCAGCACACGAGAATTTCTATGAGTTAGAGCGAAAGGGCCTATCAATTATGCTTGGAAAGGTATTTATCATATAGCTTTCAGGATTCTTTTACATGCCACAATCAACATGGGACCCTAGGCTTTACTTACCCTCCAAAGAAAGTTATGCTACAGATTTTTATCACTCACAAAAAATGTGTCGACCCCGACTAGGTCTAAACCCACAAATTAATTTATTTTTCAAAAAAACAGGGAGGGGTTTTGTCTCTTCCCAAATAGTCATATGTTAGCCTGTCACTAATGACAAGTCTTAAGGTTCCCACACACTCAAACGCACAACACAACACAACACAGCAAAGCAATTTTATTTCTACTGGTGTTATGATTTCACAAATTAGCTTTGTAAACGATGGTTGTGATTACTTTTGTCTCAATATACCCCCATTTGGTTTGGGGTTTAGTGATGTCATTGAAACCAATACTTGTTGAGAGTGAACATGCTTTTGACACTCGCCAAATATAATCTTCACAAATTTGACCGTAAGTGTAAAATGAAGTGTATCAAAGGAATTAAATATTTTCATTACTATGAAAAATATTTTGATTCAAACACTTCTAAGCAAACAAAGTTGAGAATTAAAAAAATACTTTTAATACAAACTTAAACTTTGAATGTAATACTCTATATAGCACTATTACTATAAAAAAACATTATTTTACTATCTTTTGATAAGTTATAATGCTATATTGACATTTGTCTCGAGATTGGGCACCAATTATAGTGATACTGGATTTTATAATGATGATGCTGATGTGGACACATGTATACCTTACAGTTGAGCGGTAATTATAACGACACTGGGTTTTATGATGATGATGATGATGATGATGACAAATGCATGCTTTACTATGCACTTGTTATCACACGGCCATGACGATCTGATATTATGTTTCTCACTGTAGGATTACTATTATAATTAGTGCTGCGTCTTACTACCCGTTCGGGTTGTACGCACTTACGCTGATGTGTAATGGTAGGGTGATTGTGAAATGAAATGGAGGACCTACAGTTTAACGTGGAATCCAAACCATGGTGGAGGCCTGGCATTCCACACATTCACAAGTTGTGCTTAATACACGTCTTGTTAAAGGTGAAAGAAGGGTTTGGCAATACGATAAATCTGTGCCAGGACCGCGGATTGAACCCCGGACCCCCAGCACATAAGTCTGACACCTTACCCCTAGACCGCCAAGTCACCCTTGTAGGATTACTAATTGGTTGATTGTAGAAATTAGTAAAGATTTAACATTGTACTAGACTTATTTTAGTAATTTAACTTTTATTATTATAAAATTGACATTGATATAGTTTTGTTCATTTACGAACTGACTCGGAAAGTCTGAGCTAGTGTTGTTACAAACTGAGATTTTCTCTCTGAAAACTACGTCGATATAAGAACAAGCTGCTTATAAATTAACTTCCCCTTGCTTCTTAGACCCCTTGTCGCTAGTGTTAAAACTAACTAATAATAGAACTCATGGCAACCTGATGATGTGAAGGCTAGCTTCCTATTGAGTAAAGGCAGCCAGCAAATCCATCACCTGATTTTCAAATAGAATGGAGGTTTTTTAAAGAAAGAAAGTTTTAAAACGTTATATATTGAAATTACTTCTGAAAACGGGTGATTCTCCATGTATGAAGTATTAAAAAAAACTTTACATACAGTTCTTTAAAAAATATACACTTCGTCCATGACTTTTTGAATATATGAGTGGGGTCCAAAACAGTATAATTATGCTTACACATGTTTTTTATAATGTATTTTGAGAATGTCAATAGTTGTTCAATATATGTTTCAGGTGTTAGGGATTATATACACATTATGGATCTAGCATCGGGACACGTCGCTGCGTTAGCCAAGCTAAAAAAGGATCATCTTAGACTTAAGGTATTTATTATACAATGCCTATAGTCTAAATCTTGGCTGAAGTTAAACGATTTTCCCCCTTAATTACAAGCTTCAGTTACTGATCATAGATAAGTCAAGGTTCGAATCCTGGCCAGGTGTATTGAAGGTAGTTTTTCTAAAATATGTGTACATTTCCTTAGATTCTACATTACTCATCCCTTCTACTTAATCAAAGTTAATATATAAGTGTGTAACTCGAATAGATAGTATGAAAAAAATCTTAATGAGTGGAATATATTATTGATTTTCATATATTTTGTTTTACTTCTATCATTCATTTTGATAAAATATAAAAACTTAACTACACTAGAGTCCCGATCATCAGACCTAAACGAGACCGAGAGGTGGTCGGATAACCAAAATTTCAGATATTACGGAAACAAGGGGAGAAGTTGGAATCATAAATAAATGGAAGTGTAGAATAGATTTGAAATAAGTATTAGTGATTATTTCATAGTATAAATTATACAGTAAATTACAATAATATTATGTTATCCATGTAAGCAGAACAAAGGATTTTAAATCGATTAAATGCAATTTTTATCATGTAGTGAAGTAAGTAAAATTCAAAAGTCACTATTTAAACAATTGTTTCTTTAAGGAAAACCTTTTTTCACTTTTTGAAGTAGTTTGTAATATATATTTGGAAGAAGGTGCAGGAAAGGTGGATAGAAAATATCTGAACTGGAACGAACACAATATAGCTTTAACATAGAAAAGAATAACACACGTCACACTTTACATTGCTGCCATTGTACAAAGAGGTAATGGCTGCCTAATAAAGCCAATCGATCATCACCGCCCAATCCCCCAACTTAGGTTTCATAATTCATTCTATCAGAACTAATCAAGAGGTAGTGTGAAACACGCAACACAACTTCCTAAAAGAGGAAACCAAAAAACACAAAAAGGGAGAAAAAGGAAATTGGTAAAGGATGATAGGACACTTATATAGGAACATGTAAAAGAAAAGTATTGAATACAAACACAGGAAAAGGACATGGATGTGAATAAATATATATATTATATATAAGGAAAACCTCTTTTTGCTTTTTAGGTAGTTTATAATTTATATTTAGAAGAAGGTACAGAAAAGGTGGATAGAAAACACACAAACAGGAATGATCACAATACAGCTGTCACAACAAAGATAAGACCACTGAAACAGCCATATTGTGTTTGTTCCCTTTTATATGTTTTCTATCCAGCTTTCCTGTACCTGCTTCTAAATATATGTTTAAGAAAATTGGTGATTGATTTTTTTTCCCCAGCTTTTCTTCTCTCTTTGGGGCGAGGTCATGCTATTAACACATTATATATTTGTAGGATAAAACAGAATGTCAGGTGATCGGAACTCTACTGTAAATCAAATATGTATACCAACGACTATCTGTTAAACAGTAAAGTAGATTTTACTCATTATATTATTTGTAATTTCTAAATCATAAGTCACAACTTATTCTTGGAAAAGTTCATCAATAATTACTATCATAAATATCATAGTCACAAAGCTCAGTATTTCCAATTATAGCGGTACAATCTCTTATGGTCCAATAGATATGTTAAATGACAAAAGACTATTGAAGAAATTAATTATTTTAACAATACCAGGCATTCTCATGAATATTTTGGAAGTCAATTTCACTGTAGCATTTACTAAGAAACTATAGCGGTTTTGTGATTTTTATGTAGCTTTAAAAAATGCTTGGATTTCAATCACTCAAGTATTTGTTTATCTATTTATTACGAAAGTATATTTTTATTATAAATAACATTGATAATTTATTTATTTTTCATATATAAAGAGGTAAGTATTTTCAAGATTAAGATTAATCACTGCAAGTAAACACAATGATCATCTCGGTATGTCATGGATCGACTTTTAAGAGGCCATGTTTACAGTTCTACAACCTAGGTCTGGGCATAGGTCTGTCTGTGAGGCAGCTAATTGAAGAGTTCACAGCAGTGACAGGTATCCCCATCCGTTGCAAGATTGGACCACGCAGAGTCGGGGACGTCGACAGTCTGGTTTGTGACGGCAGACTTGCACAATCAGAGCTGGGCTGGAGGCCGGCATACAGCGTTCAAACCATGTGTAAGTACTTCTTGCTGCTTGCTTTCAGACTTACAACTTGGGTACGGGCCAAGGGGTTTCGGTGCTGCAACTCCTACGAACGTTTGAAGCCATTACCAAAACTTCAGTGCCTTTCCAGATAGAAGCTCGCCGCAACGGTGACATTGTGTCCATGTATGCCAATACCTCTCTTGCCGCTCAAGAGCTTGGTTGGAAGTCCAAATATACTTTGGAACAGATGTGTAAGTTGTGCATTCGTTGTTTCCAGGTGATGGTGGATGCACACAATGGTTCGCCGTTTGTTTTGGTTAACCCACAGGACACTACATACATGCATCCACTAATCGATAAGTTGCACACAGTGCAACATGCATGAATCAACACTAAATTTTAAAACATCAATGAATGGATGAAATGTGATCAAAATGTTCTAGGCCTTGTTTTGTGTTGACGAAATGGATGTATTGTTGAGGGGTAAGGTTTTGGTTGGAGCTCTTGTGGTTAGTGTCGATACAATGCCTAAAGCATTAATGATTTTTTTTTTGCGAGTTACATTCTGGTAAACTTGTTCTAATGTCAATATATTTTTTTATTTCATTGCATCTAACTACCTGTTTGGGATATATTCATAAACATAAATTACAATGATTTGTTAGAAAGGTGTAAAATAGAGGATATATACCCACATTTGTGAGGTGGTAGCATGGAAAACTATTTAGTGATAACCATCCCCAATAAATCTGACAGGGATTTGAATCCAGGTCTTGCAATCTCTTGATTAGTTATAGCAGGAGTATGGAAATATATTTTTCTGGGAATCAATAAAATAATTTGACCTTAGGACGGCTGTGCTGAAAATTTTAAGAAATTGTATACATCAACTACCGATGGCTTCCTACACTTAGAAACACAAGTGTTTACATATATGACTGCAAACTTTCTACTCATAATTCCTGGTGTATTGTAATTATGTCTATTTGTAGATCCATCATAATTTTTATTTTAGCACCACGTCTTACTACCTACCTGGTTACAAGCTTATGTACTAATTACGCTAATGGTTTTAAACCTGAGAAAGCTTATATTTATAGGAAGTGTACCTGGATTTACGTGGAGGAAAACTGGAAAACCATTTTATAAAAGTCCCCTGCAGTACACCCGACTGAGATTCGAACCTCAATCCCCCCATCATAGGCAGTCTAATCTATTACAAAATTAGCACCTTAGACCATGCAACCATTAGAGCAGGTCATAAATTTTATCTTGCTCAAGAAAATCCATATCATTTCTGAAAACAATATAATATGTCATTGAGTGTTATGAGTTAAGTATTTTGTGATCCATAATGATAATCTGTAAAGTAGTGATAGAGGATACGACCCTCAGATCCGAAGGGTAGCTGGGAATATATTTGATGAGTCCCGGACAGCCAATAGGGGTGGTCCTCTGGCTTGGGGGTTGGGTGTGGGAGTGATTCAAGCTCTCACTGTAAAAAACATAATCACGAAACATGCAAAAGTTTGCTATAGCTTTTCCTGGGCTGGCAAACTTAATGGGAAGAGACCATTGGGAATACCTAGGCACAGATGAGAGGATAACATCAGAATGGACCTGAAAAAGATAGGGTGTAATGAGATAGACTGGATAGAACTAGCTTAAGATACAGATAGGGTGTAATGAGGTGGACTGGATAGAACTAGCTTAAGATACAGATAGGGTGTAATGAGGTGGACTGGATAGAACTAGCTCAAGACAGGGATAGGTGGCATGATTTTATAAGTGCAGCAATGAATTTTCAAATTTCTAACGCCAAAGAGTAAGCAAGTGTAAATTAGTGGTAGTAAAAAAAATCAGCTCGAGAGCCATAAATAACACAAATCCAAGGAGTGGAAAGATTGGCCACTTGTATAAGGTGAATGAGGAGGTTGATGTTCATTTTTGATTGTGTGCAATAAATTTGAAATTTTTCATCTTTTTTTACAGGCGAATGACAGAATTCTTTTTCATTTTCCTTCTCATTATAATCACTTTGTATCAAGTTTTCATAACTCTGTGTTTAAAATATACAATCTGTTAAAGTATTTTTTCATTCCTAGAACTTTATGATCACATTTTGTAACATGTATTACATATTTAACATTCTTTTATTATTCTCTTTATAGAGTTTTTTTCCTCCCTAATCTACTAATACTTATACTATTCTTTCTCAGATTTATTTGTCTATTATGTAGTCAAGTTCATTTTCTTTATAGTTTTATCAGTCTTTCTTTCCACTGTCTTATTTCTAGAATATATTATTGTAGTCCTCTTTTAGGAAGTCGTGTTGCGTGTTTCACACTCCTCCCTGATAAGTTCCAAAAGAATGAAACCTACGTCAGGGGGATTGGGCGGTGACAATCGATTTTCTTTAAGAAGCAACCATTACCTCTTTGTCTAATGTAAGCAATGTAATGTGTGAACTGTGTTCTTCTTTTCATTGTAAAAACCATATTGTGTTCATGCCCCTTATACATTTCTATCCACCTTTCCTATACCTTCTTACAATATAATATCATAGTCATAGTAAGTCATCGACTTAAGCAGTTAATTTGTTCTGAAGGGTTTCACGTATGTCTAATGATGCTTAAATACGAAGTATGTATGATATATAAGTTAGTTTCAAAGAATAATTAAAGCTCTAAGGTTCTGCTTATGAAAAAAAAACTTTGAGAAAATGACACTCTCAAGGTAGAAACAAACCAAATGGGGATGATACTATTGCTGTGCATTGGCTAACTTGGAACACAATCTATTATGTTTAAAGTGAAACTTGATAGATGGCATTGCCAGTCATAATTCGAAATATCTCACCTGCATATCTACGACTATTTTGACTTGTGTCTGTTCTTATATGCCACAAATAGTCTCTTTTCTCTTGCATTGCAAAGGTAAACATTTTAACTTTATTTTTTTCAAATAAAATATCCTGATAAAACGCAAGTAGAAATACAAATCATTTTTCATATGAAACTCACTCAAAAATATTAATTGTATGGCCCCCAAGTTGTTTCCATCTAGCATTTGAAAAAAAGGGGCTTTAAAACTTGCCCAAATGTCTTAATCTCTAGATTTGTTTTAGCTTCTTCAGCACCCAAAACAGTATTTTGTTTTAATAAAAGTGTGTTGAAGTACCAAGTTGAATTCATTATGTTCCCATAATTTTAAAATTGTAAGAGAAAAGTGAAATTAACTATTCAAAAAATGCTGAACAATTTCGCAAATGATGTGGGGATTTAAAAAAAAAAGATGTATTATTAAATATCACTTCATTGCATTATTCTACATTTACCTACTGAGCAAATGTTAACAGTTTGAAGGTTTTAAGAACTGAGGCAAGCCTATCCGCACAGGTCTACTTAAAAGTAGGGTGAAACTGAGATTGCATTTCATTAGCTGATTTTGTCGCTAACATAATTTAGATGAAAAGTTCATCAGAAATAGAGTCACTACTCCAAGCTTAGGTTAATTAACTGTGTAGCTTGTAAAAAAAAGTTCATGAGATCTCATCAAAATTTGTGTTAATTTTAAATAAGACTTTTTTTTATTAGCGACATCAAAATTTCATTAGATGTGTTTAATCAATTTTTACTAGCACATTAAAGTGAATATAGAAATATTTTTAAGGTTCATTGTAGCATTTTTAAATGTATTTTACACCCATGAGATTGAACGAAATTGGATCTTATCACGAATTTGGCTATTTTACCTTTTTTTGCGAATAGAGGTCAATTAGTCCTATTTTGATGAGAATTAACTAAATAAAAATTATACTTATGCCATTAAGCACTTGAAAGTTCATTGCAGCACTTACAAAAGTTTGCCACCTATCCCTATCTTGAGCTAGTTCATATAAAAACTATACGTATTTTTATTAAGTAGCAGACCTCATCTTTCTTTGTATTTTTTTGCATGAAATTACCAGAAGAAATAGTTCCAGCTGCATAGTTATGAAAAGTGTTCTTAATATTCCTGTAACTTATCAACATTCTCAATCTAGACAATTTATTTCCCTCAACCAAAGACTATTGGTAAATATGTAAATTATGTGTTTTATCTGACTTTTATGATAGTCAAATTGTGACCAAAGGCCACACTTACCAGAAAACTATAGGCCTCAAAAGTTCACAAATAAAATACAACAAAACACACAATTATGTAATTTTCGAGGTACATCAGTCCCCTTCTTCAGCAGAAGAGGGTAAAACACAGTTTGTTTGAATGGGCAATTTAATACAACTGTTTGGCGCAATCTATCCTAACTTAAGAAGATAAATTTAGCCCTAATTTTTCTATCAATAGCACTATATCATTTAAATTTTAGTTCATTTTTTTAACAGTTTTGACCGAAAGAGGCATTTTATTTACCAGCGCTTAGTACCGAAATACAACTCTTTCTTAAGTTGGATCCTATCATTTTATTTACCACAATTTAGGTTCTTCAATGATTATACAAACATATTTTATGATTGATAAAAAATCAGAGGTACATCACACATCCAATGAAATCATTTGCATACCCTCAAAGGTACGTGTACCACAGTTTGTAAAACACTGCTCTAGACCTTTGTTCTAACGCCAATCATTTCACATGTGTGTTTAATATATTATATAGGGGTGTGTGAGATCGACTTTTTTTGGTTCGAGATGAGATCGGGAACAGGAATTTTAGAATCCTTTACTTAGAGATGAGAATGGAAATTAAAAATGTAAAACTAATTGTTTCTAAATTTGCTAATATTATTTACCTTAAAACACTTACATTATTTAATTTGTTAATAGAGGAAATCTAAACAAATATAAATAAAGTTGAAAATTTAAACAATTTTTAATACTTATAACTTAGGTGACTTAAATTATAAACATTTATGAAACATATATTAAATATAAATTTACATCTAGAATAGGTTGACATACATATTTATATTTAAAAAATAAATAAAACATGAATAGTAAGTTTAAAAGTAAATTAAATATGGAAAAAAGTAATTTCCGAAATTTTCAGGATTAGAGAATATGTTTCTCGACAATCAGGTAGGGAACGGGAAATATTTTTTCCCACATGAATCCCGTACACCCCTAATATTATGTGTTTTTAAATATTTGGAAAACTGTAGCTTGAAATATTTTTATATTATATTTAGAAAATAAATAAATATGTTATTACAAAGGTAGTGCATTATATGGTATTAGAAAAAGTTATTGTATGTTTTAGGTGAAGATTTTTGGCGATGGCAGACTATGAATCCTAAGGGTTACAGAAATAACAGCAGTGGAGGTGATACTGGTAATCTTCCCAAAGTTAACGGTGTGGCAACACCAGTTATAGTGAACGGGAACCACATTAATGGCCATTGAACTGTTTTTGTTTTACGTGCACGACTTCTGGCCACTATAAATCTAATGGTTTTATGTTTCACATTTTGATGGCTCAGGCGCAGCTGACAAATGTTTACGTTTCTAGAAATTGTCTCCCGAGACATACAAGTACTTATATTCTTGTGGATCATCAATACATTACTCAAATACTCAAATACTACACAAATCAACATAAAACTACCAAGAATGCTTTGTACAAAACATGGTTCAGTGAACAAAAGTGAACATTTTCTTTTAAATATTTACTATTTTTAATGATATAGTATGCATATAAATTTTGCAAAATTATTGTATGTACTTTACAAATCCAAATCTCTAATTTAACTTTGAATCCTAATAAGAATTGTGTGAAAAAGAGGAAATATAAATATAATAGAATAAGAGAAATATTTCTTATAAGCCATTCACCATAACATTCAGTTAAGTGTTAAATGATTGGTTTGGGGCTTGGTTGTTAAGTTCATCCTAAACTATAATTGATTCTGAACCACCAATAAGCAGTATTAGAGCTCTAAAACAAATTTAGCTTGAAAAATTGTCAAAAAAAAAATTATTTGAATCTCAAATATTCTTGAGGATTCGATTGCCCATCCCTAATTTCAAGTTCACCATAATATCAAGAAATTTGGTGTTTATTAATATTTATATCAAATTGGTATGTACATTTACTTTTTGTAATTGTAACTTCTTAAGGCCAGCAGATTACGGCAGTAGCTGGACATAGACAAAATAAAGAACAAAGGAAGTGTAGGACGTGGATATCTACCATTTAATTGATATATTTTCTGAATGTCTGTCAGGCGAGACAGTTGTAGTGTAAAATATTTGCAAGTCTTCAATATGATTTTACATAAAAATAAACAGATTTTGTAAAATACTCATTGCTTTCTATGCGTGTGTGTTGTGAAGCAAGAGCTTGGGAGAAATTAGACCATTTGACCCCATCCCCTTCTAGGGGGCTCTGGAATCATACACTAAATAGTATTAACAAACTGTAAGGTCTACTACACAAGTGTGTAAAGTCATCTTATTTGTATCTTGAGTTTATAGAAAAGTCTGTTGGTTGAATCTTGGCTATCAAAATGTCTGGTTAAAATAATTTATAGCACAGTCGCATATTGTATGTGTTTATTTTTTTAGATATTTTTAAAATGAATAGTAGTAGCAAAATGCGAGGAGTTTTAATAAGTCAAGACCTGCAGTTTTGTATGTACCATATATATCTTTTAAATATGTTAAGGTTCCTGTTTAAAAAAAAAATTATGTTAATGAAAAAAAATGTATTCTTTGTTTAGTTTAGAGTTAACACGAGTGGGTGTATTGAAAAGGATAGTTCCTTCTTGAATAATCAAATTTATCATTTATCAAAATGAATAGCAAGCCTTTTGTTAACTTTTTTTTCCATTTATTTCATAAGCTACACTGTCTAAAGTAAGTCTAGTTACATAAGCCAATTTGTAAGAAGAAATGTGTAATTGATTTATTTAGGTGGTTGCAAAGCTTCAACTTGGTTACGAAACTTTGAAATAAATGCCAGCTTCGACTTCGCTTCGAAAGTAATTTCGGGTTCGAAGCTTCATCAATAAAATATTAACAGCTAAAATATTCGATTTAAGGTCAATTATTACCATTTATATATAATATAAAACAATATTTATTTGGAAAAAATTCTAAGTAATTAAATTGTAAGGTGTAATATAACTTGATCTATTAGATTAAAATAAAATATTAATAACAATAAGTACAATCAAACATTTTCTAACATAAAGTTTAATGAACGACAACATACTATATTTTTCTAGTGTAAAAAAACTAACAAGCGAATATTCAAACTTCGATTTGACTTCGAGAATATTTCATATCAATTGGTTTTGCTTCAAAATGAAAAAGTGGACTTCGCACACCACTAGTTTTTAATGTAGATGTTAATTTCATGGATCCTAAATAAAGTGTTTAACTCAAAATTAAAGAACAAGTCAAATTAAATACAAACACATTTTTAATGGGGTCATACGTGGGCTTGATTATCGATTTGTTTCGATATTATTAAATAACAAGCATATCGTGGATTATTATTTTTGTGGAACACATCTTACTGCCTGTTGAGGCTATCAGCTTATTTATACTAACAGGGTAGGGATTAGGAAGGTAGAATTTAGAAGAAATGTACCCATATTTGTGTGGATTTAGACTGAGAAAACATTTAGGAAAAAATATCCTAAGCCCATTTGATCGTCAATCAAACGTTGATCTCCCCATCGCTGGCAAACCACTCTAATATTGGAGTGACACATTATCCCATGTAATCAGTGATGTGGCTAACATTGATTTTGAACACATAACTAATTTAAGTTTACTACTAGTCTTTGTAAAGAAAATAATTACTATGATAGTTAGGGGTCTGCGAAGCTTTGATAATATTTATATCAATTCAAATTTCAATATTATTTGATTCAATAACTCTAATCAAAACAAACTAGAAACAAAAATTGATTATTTAGGCCATTGCAAATCCAACAATGTGCCTAAAATATGTTAATATGGGTATTTTTAGTAACAATTCTCATGAGGTAAAGTAATTGCTTATTCTAATTTCAGCATATTTGACTAGGATATTATTTGATTCAATATTTATTTGAAATTTATGAATATTTGCTTCAATTTGAGATTTGATTCTAACTCAAAAAACCTGCTTCAGGGATACCTGCAGGTAGCCAACTGTGTGTACTATTAGTACATTATTAAAGAAATCTCCTAATTTAAACATACGAGCAGTTCACTCTATAGCTTATCAAAACTCTTCCCACTTTTAGTGTATTTTAGTGTAAACTAAAGGTTATGTTCATTGTGATCTTTGTTTATTAAACAAAGTTTCCTAAATACATCAGTAATCAAAAAAGAATAAATAAAATAATGTTTGTTTACCACACAGTTTTTGTGCAAGGTGTGTCAAATCAATAAACAAAAAATAAAACACTGGTTTTCAAAACAATCTTTTGTTTTTTTTACCTGTTCCTAATTTCCTACTTCTGATTAAGAGAATATTGACGCAACTGGAATTATCAACTGCCTTCTTCAGCTTTTTGTTCATATAACATGATATCTTGCAATTTGAGAACTTCCAAACCCCAACTGGTCCAGCCAGGAAGCAAGTAACGGGCAAACAATTCCAAACACTGAGGATTCTCAGGTAAAAATGTAGACAAAAGTTCTGAAAACAAAGCACATGTTTGAGTTCCATAACTAGGGCAACTTAGCAGATTGGATTGAGAGGAGTGCACACTATCAGACTTGGTTTATTGAAATATCTCGATATACATAATCACTGTTCCTTTAGAGGATAGGCAATAAATTGTGCATACAACACAAAAAACAACTCCATATTTAATAATTCCTCTCTAACTTCCTCCGCACTTCCCTATTCTTGCATACTCCCTTCACTTCAACAACATCCATACACTGAGACATACATGCTCCTTTATTCTTAAAACTCTTATTAATGTTTCTCTTTTTCCCACATTCGTCTACAACATTTAGCCATCTCTTAACTCTTCCTTTTGATCCAACATCTCTTCCATCTTATATTTGCTTTGTCACTCGATTCACACTCATCCTTTCAACATCCCCAAAACAACCTAAGACGCCTCATTCACATTTACATATTGGATTCCCTTTCAAAACCATTTGTTACCGACTCTGTTCATTCGAGGTTTTCCATATACATTTTTCAAACTATAATGGATCGAGCAAGCCAGTAGCGAATAGTAAAACTGCTTTTAACAGAAGAACAAGGCTCGGAAAGGATATGGACCCGGAAAAGGACTGTGTGGAGGAAGAAAGGTGGTGAGAGGAAAGAAGTAAATGGAGAGGCTTATGTTCTAGACAGTCCCTACTAGTGGATAGAAACTGTACATGATGATGATTTCTTAGATATCTCACTCCAACCGCATTCACCTTGCTCTTGTGTTTCTCCTAACAAACCCACACTTCACATCCATAAAACAATTATGGTGTTAACACACTTTTATACACTGCCATCTTTGCCTCTTGATACAGCTTCATTCTTTGCAATAATCTACATAAATACAACAAATTTTGTACAATCCGATTGATAGATATTATCAAAACCTATAAAATAACTTATAAGAGTGCAAACC
>CABFVX010002135.1:59979-79898 GCA_902151425.1 Timema shepardi | reverse complement strand
GGAACTCTTCTTTCCATTTTCTTTGCTGGCCGGACACGTGTTTGAGCTTCGCTGTACACAGGCTAGGCGCGGCGTTCAGTCAGTTCGTTGTATCTTGCGAGAGCGGAGGCCGGTGGTCGAGTTAGTGCCGCGTTTTGACCTTCTGAGAGTGGGCTGTCCGAGTTGGTGAGTGTTATTTCATGTAAGTCGTTACAATAGGTCTTAAAGTAAAATGTCGTCAATATTGACTCTAACCAAAAAATATGTCTCTACTTACTAACTTCTAGCTTAAAGAAACTGTATTAATATTTGTTTGTAAAAAGAGGGGAAAAGCTACAATAAAATAAAACCGGGTGTAGTCAGAGGGAAATGATCGCAGCCCGACCAAAGCATTCATGTGCACCCTACTGGTATGGCCCAAATATTTAATACATTATATATTTGCTAGATATCCCAAAACTGTTTTGATTTATTCAACAAACTCATGTCATGTTTCCAGAACCACAGTAAATTTATTAAGTTCAAGTTATAACAAAAGCCCCAATCAGAAACTTATTTTTATCAGTGCGTCTTACTACATGTTAAGGTTATATGATAATTAAGTACTCTTAACAGTGTAGGAATGAAGAAGGCATTTTAGAAGCAATCTACCTGCACTTTTGTGGAAGGAGAGTGGTAAACAATTTAGGAAAAAATATCCTCAGTAGAGCCCAACCTCCCTGTGTTCAACAGGCCAGTCTACCAATACACCTAGCTCCATATTCACAATTTGTTGAGCTTAAGATGGGGTGAAAGGAATCAAGAGTTAAGGTCTTTATTTTTCACTTTTAATAACAACAAAAAATGAAAATGAATAAAATTTTGCCACAGTTCTTGAATACTCATAGGCATTGTGAAATTTAAACAGGACAATTACTCTTTTTTTATTTTTTATAAAGAAAAGAGGTGTATGGGGAGATGACATTGGTATTAAAAATAGTACTTGTACAATATTATTGTGTTGGAATTACTAAAAACAAATGGTTAAAAATATATTCAATATAAGAAAGGATAAAAAAAATTAAAATAATAATTATTACTCTTGAAGAGTTAAATGATGGTGTCCTTTTAATTATCTGAATCAAAAGGGAGATTTTGAAAGATTAGAAACTATTTCCAATTGAGAGCATAAAAGTAAAAGTTACAAAAGCAATGTTAAATAAACACTATGGAAAAAGGTAGTAGAAATTTGTATTAATACACTCATTAAAATAATAATAATAATATTTAGCACCGCGTCTTACTACCCATTCGGGTTATACGCTTTAAGTACTAATTACGCTAATGGAATAGGAATTGGGAAGGTTGAATTAGAGGAAGTGAACCCGCATTTGCGTGGAGGTAGAGTGGAAAACCATTTAGGAAAAACCACCCTCAGTTCACCCGCCCGAGATTCGAACCTCGATCTCCCCGTCCTCGGCGGTCGAGCTCAACACGACAAGCGCGTTAGCCAACTACGCCACCGAGGCGGGTCTCATTAAAATTTTAACATGAAAAATAAAATGCTGGGGTATAATGTAGTAGGTTTTAAAGAAACAATAAATACTCAAAATGGAGATGAATACAGATAAGCAAAATGGTTGAGAATTTTAAGCAGTTACATTCATGAAATTAGGTATAAGTAATGTAACTTTTTTTATGAAAGTAAATAGAAATTAAAGAAATTAAAATAATAACTAAAAGTTTTATCCTTGTTGAGGAGGCAGAGGACAAGGCATTGGCGGTCTACACTCACTGACAAAAGGAATGATGATGATGATAATTTGCCAAAACATGTTGATAATTATTCTCATGTTGAAACATGCCGGTTTCTATATTACTTCAAGGAGTAAGGGACTTTCTTATTATTACGTTAATTTTTTTATTTTATATTTATTGTTACAACAAAGCATAAAGCATAATTTCATGAATGTAACTGCTTAAAATTCTCAATCACTTTGTTTATCTATATTCATCTCTATTTTGAGTATTTTTTTTGTTTTCCAGAAACATTATATTTCACCAATTTATTTTTTGCATTAATTTTATTTTTATAAATTTTATTATTACAATTTCTACTATCTTTTCTTTCTCTAGTGTATTATTATTATTATTATTATCATTATCATCATCATCATCATCATCATCATCATCATCATCATCATTATTATTATTATTATTATTATTATTATTATTATTATTATTAGCACCGTGTCTTACTACCTGTTAGGGTTATACACACTTACGCTAATGTGTAATTGTAGGGTGAATGTGAGATGAAATGGAGGACCTACAGTTTAACGTGGAATCCGAACCACGGTGGAGGCCTGGCATTCCAAACATTCACAAGATGTCTTGCCAGAGGGGAAGGAAGGGTTTGGTAATCAGATAAATCTGTGCCGGGACCGAGGATTGAACCCCGCACCCTAGCATAGAAGTCTGACACCTTAACTCTAGACCGCCAGGTCACCTAGTGTATATTTAACATCACCATTTTTATATGCTTGACTTGTATGTTACTCTTATCTTTTGTTCTCAGTTGGAAATATTTTTTTAACCTTTCATTAAACTTTAATTTCATTTTTGATTCATATTTATGTGCAATACCTTAAAACTCTCCATTATAAATTCTTAGTAATTTTAAGTTTCTTTTATTGAATATATATTTTTGACAGTAGTGACACGTGAGTTTTAACACTGGTGGTGCTGCTTGGGTGGGACCAAAGAGGGAGGGGAGAAAAGATTGAGACTGAGAGGGAATTTAGAGGGGTCATTTGGTGGAATATATAATGTTTTCCTTTAACATTTTACAGCTTAATTTCTTTACTAAAATTGATAAAGTTTTAAGACTTATTAGCAAAAGGTTAGTTCTACAAAATATAAATTTTAAATGAATGGTTTAAGACAGTGACATTGCCCAAGTTAAAAATCTACTTTGTTTAGTTTAGTCTCTATACAAAATATAACGATATGCTTTTGTTTTGTATTTGTGGAGTGTAGGGATTCTACTTAAAAAAAACACAATAACAATGACAACATACTATAATTAGTTGTAAAAAATAAACAATTTTTTTTCTATATATGAAAGTATATAAAAAATAAACATATCTCGAAATATCATAATTATATCAATATGCAATTAAAAAAGTAGAGTCGGCAATTCTTTAGTTAGAATGAATATTATTTGATAGTATATTAAATGCAAACGATAAAATATATTCTAATTATATTTTAGAAGCTCATACTGTAAAAGGAGGCCCTTTGATTTTAATTTTAATTTTTCCAACATCTTAATCGAGAAATATTAATTGATCATAAATTAACAACATTCTAGTTTTAGTATTCATTTGATAAGAAGTTAAACACACATAAATACAGAATTCAAAAAACAAAATGGTTGGTCACACAATTCAATTTAAATTTAGACTGTAGCTGCCAAGAGGATCCGCTAAAGTTACAGCTCCAATCTTATGTTACCACTCGGACACTTCCCCTACTCCCCTCCTCTACTTCTACACACCACCACTAAATACAGGTTCTGCGGGAATTGCAGTGCCTGTCGTTTTCCTAGCCTCAAAGTCATGAAAACCTTCCGTTCAAAACAGCACAATAATTAAGGTCCGAGAAAATTAAAAAATATTAATATAACATAATATATTCTTCTGGGTTGTGTTTTGACTGAACTAAAATAAAATAAAATACTGTATATGTGTTATGCAGAATAAGTTGGGGGTGCTGCAGCTCCACAGCTCAGATGCACAAGCCACCAGTGGTTTTTGACCATTTGTTTTTTAATAAATATTACACAACAATATTGTACAAGTCAAATCCTTAATGACATTTAAATGTGCCTTTACTACTCTACTTAAAATGTCTTCTAAATTAAATTACATTATGCTCATGACAAATATTTAAGAAGTGTTGAGCTTAATTATATGTGTATAATTTAACTAATTAGAGATAAGACAAAGGTCTCAAATATGTTTCTCATGTTCAGGGATAATTTTTTAAATTTACAAAATGAAATATTTTATTTATATTGTGAAAAAAAAATACATCTTAAAAATTGCAAAAATAATTATCTTAGCTTGTATTCCCTTCCATACCACCTTAAAGAATGAAGGCTAATTTTCCAGGAGATTATATTGCTTGAGAAAAGATTCTAAGAATGAAGAAATTAATAATTATTTTGCAAGTAGAAAATTGTAAGTACAAATATAAAAGGTGACATGCCCTGTACTCTTCAATGTTCATTCAACCCTTTTCAATGTAATGAGATATCACTAACCAAATAGAAAAGAGCTAGCTTATAATCATCTTAAGGTTAATCAAAACTTGTAAAATTACGAATATAAAACTGGTGAGTCAACAACAACTGTTGTAATTTGTGTTGAAGAACCTATTTATCACCTGATAAAGGTGGTTTGTGTGAGTGAATGGCACTCGGTACACTGACTACCACCATACCATCTGGTGGCAACGGCAATACTCTTTCTTTGGTCTCCTTCCACCCAAATATGATCTGTTCAAAGGGTTGCTTCCCTGGTGGATCTGAGAATGAGCACACTGGTTTTCCACTACGAGTCACCTGGGGGACACAAATGAAACATAAAGTTGTGATTTTATATGTTTTACCTTGAGGGTACTAACAAAGCTTTACTCCTTATCCACCTAGAGCTTTCTCCCCCCTTGTCTCCTCCGTTATAAGAAAGAGTATGAAAATACTTTGTAGGGGACAGTTCTTGGAATCATTTACCAAAGATATTCTTGAAACAAGTTGCCAATAAGACGTACATAAAGAATGTATTTACAAATATTTCCCTGAATAAAAAAGAAAACAGAATTACAATATCTGAATTCAGCCTACCTTGATCCAAAACCATTTTCCTAAGTAAGATAGCCTCCAAGCAGGGAATACACTTGTCTTGAGAGAGTTTACATGGCTTTCACAGTTGGTGCACCAGACGTGGCGACCAGTGAACCAGGGCCTATTAGAGATGCTATGGGTATCTCCACCAAGTCTTTATTATACATCATTTGATACCTGAGGACATGAAAGAAACCAAAGTTTTACTTGAATCATAAAAGAAATAGTTTTAAAAGAAATGTAATAAAATATTGACTTGAATTTCAAAGATATACAGACAACAAATTTGGAAAAAATGGTAATGTGTGTACAGTTAATTTACATGAATAGCTAATATTCTAGCTCAGTGGTAAAGTGCTAAGCCAAGTGTCCTGGATTCGATTCCAGTGTCCAGGTGTCATTCTCAATTTACAAATAAGGCAACCAATTTGCTCTAGTAATATTTAACTTAACATTTCAATACACCAAAACCTTCTGTACTTAGTCACAATATTTTTAGTTAGCTTGCCAATCAAGTTTTGTTAATTTATTTATTTGAGGTATTTAATGTGTACTTTCTGAAATTAATCAATATATCAGCATATGAGAATTTCTATGAGCAATAACGAAAGGGCCTACCAATTATGCCGGTAAAGGTATTTTCATATACCTTCCAACACTTGTTCTTTTACATGACACAATCAACATAGAAGTGAAGGAAGTTGTACTATAGATTTTTACTGCTAAAGAAAAATCCATTGCTCCAGATGGGTTTGAACTCACAGTCATCAGATCTTGAGGTGAGCACTTTACACCAAGACCACAAACGTTGACTTTAATAAATAAAATGTTTTATTAGGTGACCTGGTGGTCTAGGGGTAAGGTGTCAGACTTCTATGCTGGCGGCCGGGGTTCAATCCCAGGTCCCGGCAAAGATTTTTCTGATTACCAAACCCTTCCTTCACCTCTGACAATACATCTTGTGAATGTGAGGAATGCCAGGTCTCCACCGTGGTTCGGATTCCACGTTAAACTGTAGGTCCTTCATTTTATCTCACAATCACCCTACCATTACACATTAGCGTAAGTGCGTATAACCCGAACGGGTAGTAAGACGCGGTGCTAATAATAATAATGTGTTTTATTAGGCCTAATAATAATTTCTTAATAATATTACATTTAATAATATGACATAAAATGACCCAATCCAAAAGTTTATTAAGAATAAATAATCTACAATTTACCCAGATTTTCTATTTTTTAAGTTTTTGCGTCTGATATATTTGTTCCACCAGGGTGGATCCAAAAGAATTAGATCAAATGGACAATTTAAACGATGAAGATTCTGCTCAATATCTTTCACATCATAGCAAAAAAACCTGCAGTTTGCTGGAATAATATATTTTTTATTTTCCACTTCAGAAATAACAGCATTGCAACTTTCATTGCCTCCATGAAAGTGTCTTGCAGACTGCTTACTGCTATTTTCATACAAGAGTTTAGACTTTTCTCTTGCTTTCAAATTATTACTTTTCAGGTCCTCCAGGCAAGGAACATAATTAAAACAACCACAAATCTGTCCTTCTTGTATCACCTTCATAAAATGATTTTGAACATATTCCACCTAAAATAAACAAGAAACATAAAAAAGCGAAGTGAACCCAAAAAATTGATGTTTTTAATGATCTTGAATCATATATTTTTGGTTAAATTGGTATAAAATGCTATAAACATATTAAGGTTGTGGTTAAATTCTTAAAGTTTGTCAATTTCATACATTAAAATGGTTCAAACCGATTAAAGGTTATTTGAATTGCTTTTTTTTATCCAAAGAAATTATTATTTTATATCATTTATTTTTTAAATCATTAAACACTAGCAGAAGTAGGCTACCCAGCATTTATTGGAGTGCAATGTATTGCATTATTACTCCAGTAATGCTTTTCTTTCTTCGATCAGACTGAAAAAAGAACTCTGATTCTGATTGAGTTTTTAATAGCTTTTAGAAATTGTATTCAAAAATTTAAAAGTACAGCGACGAGTAGCACACATTCATTCACAGGGGTTACTAATTTTGAAATGTCAGCCTTCTGCATGCAGTAGATTTCACACAATACTCATGACTGACTTTAAACAAACTCTTTATTAATATATATTATACATACAGTGTTGTGCCAATGTGGGGGGGAGGGTCCTAGGATTTCCAACCCCCATAACCCCTCAAAAAGTAGTTAGACTGGCCTGCTGATGACAAGGCGATCGAGTTTTGAATCTTGTTTGAGTCTATTGAAAGTGGTTTTTCTTAAATGATTTTCCATTCTCCTTCCACGCAAATGCAGGTGGATTACCTCTACAATGCTTCCGTACTCATCCCTACCCCATTAAAAGTAGCATACATGCATAGACCTATAAACCGAACAGGTAGTAAGCTGGAAGGCTTAAAAAAACCTTTACTGCAAAAAAGTACATACTTCATTGACTTTAATGTAGTCATGTGGCGAATTTTTTGTTTTAACCTTCTTTTTAGGGGGTTCTATTATATTAAGAGTACTTGATTCGTTGCATTCTAATGTCAAATTTAGAGCCTGTTCATTTTTTATATAAGGAGTATTAATTAGAAATAAAGAATTATTCAACACATAGCTATGAGTTGAAGATGTCTCCCCACTGACCAAATTATAGATTTTATTAATACAATCATTGTGGGAAATTATCCAACCTTCCTTATATATGTTGCACAAAATGCTCATTTTAGTTATTGAGCAACTGAGTAAATAATATTGTTCTCTATAGTTTTAAAGTAACGTAAAAGTTTATCATCTAATATTAATTTGTTATTTATTGTTTTCTGTGGGCTTCACATTTTGTGACTTGAGGTTTATATAGCAAAAAAAAATTGTTTAGTAATGAAAGTTTGATTGAATTACTAGCCTATTAACCTAGCCTACTATCCCTTTTCTATGCTATTAACGCATTCTACAAAATGAACAAACGGGCTCTATGGTTGTATAAGAGTATAACAAATAATCTGAATTCAAAGATTCACATTACTATATAAACTTTTGTTTTCAAAGTACATTAGTTATTAGTTACTACTCCCTTATGTATGGTTATTAGAGACTAAAATATTGATATATTAATATATTAATATTAGAGATGGGCGGCTAGGGATGTTCCAATGCTATCGATATTTTTATTTAGATATTCCAGATATTATATCGGTATTGGAGATTCGATATTATCGCGATATTGGAAGAATAATGTGAATATCGGATTTCGATATCGTATTTTCTAAACGCTTTCAATTTGTTCAAATTCTGACATAAAATAGTATCTAGTCAAAAGTGCCTCAGAGTGGAATTTTGATAAAAAGTGGGAAAACCCAATAGCGGAAATATTTTTTATAACCTGGCAGTTGGCACACTGGGCCGCAAGCCCGCAACCTGCGATCACGAGAACTGTTGTCTGTTTACTGTTTAGTGTTTTTATTTACCATTGTCGTTTTGATGTTGACGGGCTCAGTTACTCTTACTATCTGTAACTGTTTAACTAAGACATTTGGCATTACATTTGACTGTGTTGGGTTGAGTTGTGTTATCCAGTGATTATTGTTTGCTTGTGTTACTTCCTAACATGAACAAGCTTCAAACCTTCAGGAACTATGGCACCTCTTGTTAGTAAGTTATGGAACTTTTTTAGGAAAAAATATGAGAAAAACGTGACTTGTAAGCATTGCTTAAGAAATGTAAAGTATAATGGCAATACCACAAATGTATTATCGCACTTCAAAAAAAAATCACCCGCAACTGTATTCTGAATCAAAATTAACACACATTAACGTTAAAACTCCTTTGAAAATTGATATTCTCAAAAACGAATAGCCTTGTAATTTAGTAGCCACTGCAAGTGTTGCACAGGTTGGACCAGAAACAAGTTCTCAAGACAAACTGGCTTTGATTTCACCAATCACTGAGGCGTTTAACAAAAGTAGATTGTAATCTGAGGGAGGTTTGCGATTTTCTAAGATTGTTTATTGTTTTTAATTTGCAAGGACAAGTGACCTTTTTACATGTTATAAGGAGAAGTATTCAAACGACTCGTGAGAGAACTTGCACCATCATTTAAAGTACCATCATCTAGATTTATGAAAAAACAGCTAGAATTACATTACCAATCTGTGTCTAACAACGTGAAACAAAGAATCCTAACTGCACCACATACTTATTTTTCAATGGATGTGTGGGCTGAAACTATGTCTGAAAAGTCATTCTTTGGTATTACATGTCATTTTCTGGAAGGGTGTAGCATTGTTTCTGTAGATCTAAGTATTGTCCAGTTAAACTCAAATCATACTGGACAGTTGCTTGAGAAAACCATGTTGCAAATGTTTCATGAATGGCAAATTGATAGGGGGAGAGTTGTTTGTATTACAGCTGACAATGGCAGTAACATGGTTGTTGCCGTAAAAAGGAATTTTGAATCACAGCATGTGCCATGCTTTGCGCACAAGTTGAATTTGGTGACCGAAGCAGCTATTTCCTACGAACACATTGAGCCTGTGATTAAGAGGGTACAAGGAGTTGTAAAGTTATAAAGAACAGTGTTATTATGTCAGACAAGTTGAGGAAAGACCAAATGGACAACAACGTGCCAGAAGGAAGTGTTAAAACATGTTGGAACTCAATACACTACATGGTTGAACAATTTCTCTATTTGCTTAAAATAGTAAGTAAATTGTTAATTGATGACACCTTCAAGCCCCGAGATGCCAAGCGCAATTGAAATTGACATATTGAGAAATCTTGCAGCGATCTTGAGACCCTTTGAATATGCGACTACCGAGATAACAGGTGAAAAGTACATCAACATGTCAAAAATCCTCTGTGGGGAATTGCTTGACAGCTCATTCGGACAATTTAAAGGCCAATAATCATGCAATTGAGTCTGTTCGAAAATGAATATCAGCAGCAATGCACAAAAGATTTGATATGGCCGAGCTCAATTCTAAAATCGCCATGTCTACGATCCTTGACCCTCGTTTCAAAAACATACATTTCAAAAATCCAACTGGATGTGCAAAGGCAATAGCAAAGTTGAAAAAGCTCTGCATCGAAGAAATTTCATCTGAATCAGAAGAATAAAAGGCAGAAGCAACAGGTCTAGAGTATTTTGACTTCTGGAAGTCTCACAAGGAACTGGTAAATGGAAAGAGAAAGAAGAAATGCGATGATAGCGCTGATTCTTCAGGAGTGACCTTGTATTTGTCTAACCCTTTAAGTCCTCTTAAATGTAACCCTTTGCAAGAATGGGAAGATATGAATACAGTATTCTCCAGACTCTATAAGTTAGTATGCTAATACTTACTATATATGGCCACATTTGTGCCATGTGAACGATTATTTTCAAAGACAGGAGCGACTATAACCCAGGACAGAAACCGCCTTTCAGGCAAATATTTGAACAAACTAACGTTCTTGGGTAGTGTCAATGAAGAAGATTGGTTTAAATAAGTCACAGAACTCTCCTTTATTATATATAATGATATTCTTTTCATTTACAGTATTGTGTTATTATGCTTTTCTATTGTAATTTTTGTTTTTAATTGATTAGAAGTAAATAATCTTAATGTTATTCAAATAAAGTTCATGTGTTGCTACCGAATCGTTTGTACCTTAATGTTTTAAAAGTTCCAAAGAATCCATTTTATTTCAATTAAAATTACATTATTTCATTTTTAGTTACTCTAATAAAGCTAATTGTAGTGAAACGGTAATAAAAACTTTCATTATTCACATTTCAAACAATTAATATCGATATCATTTGATATTGCCGATATCGCTATGTTGTTGCGATAGTATCGGGGTATCAATATAACAATTTTATATCGATATTGAATATTGAAAACTTCCCGATATCGGAACAGCCCAGGGCTACTGATAACGATCTGATATATCGATGTATTATATCGATATTTTAGTATATTTATATATCGGTTGATTTTTTTTATATTTTGCGTATAGCACTATGCTTTAAAGTTTGTGAATCGAAATCAATTGAACGGTATTTTTCTTAATTTTGCTATTTTTGCTATTTTCATTAAACTTGTCTGCTGTTTCTACAGCTAAATAAAACAATGATACGTGAAAGACTGAAAGTGAAAATTGGCAAAAAAAATTGCTTTACAGAACAGAAGCCATCCAGTTTGCCAATTATTACAAAGCAATTCATCAT
The DNA here is from genome assembly GCA_902151425.1 of Timema shepardi. Lineage (NCBI taxonomy): Eukaryota > Metazoa > Arthropoda > Insecta > Phasmatodea > Timematidae > Timema > Timema shepardi. The sequence continues at coordinate 68,824 of CABFVX010002135.1, read as the reverse complement.
ATCGAAACAACCTATTGATCGATATATTGTAGCCTTCAAAATATACATCCTAATTATATCGATATATATGTTAGAACAAAACATTGGGATTCGTTGTATATGAATTGATATAATCTATTTCGATCTAGTGCTTACTCAATTCCTAGACCAGTGTTCCTAAAAAAAAAAAGTGTTCTTGGACAAATGCTTGTCCGCGGTGGCCTATCAAAGTGGTTCCCAGGAGATCAGGATCCCAGTATGTTTGGAATAATAATGAATTAAATAATTTTAGTCACATATAATGCAAAATATTAAATTATAATTATCCATAATATACAAACTTCTTTACTCTATAGACACAAGTTTTATGGAAAAGGAATTTCGTAATAACCTTGAGTCAACGGATTGAAAAAATTATTTGACAAATATTAAGAAGCTTAGAATGCTAAAAAATAATTTAAAAAAACTATTATTGAATAGTTAAGTGTGCTTTTTTTTTAAACATATTCTTTAATACGTTAATGTTTGTCTTGTATTTATAGTTACAAAGTGAAATTGCCTAAAAATAATTTTTTTCCTCCATTCACTTAGTGTGCATATAGTTACCATATTATGGTAGCTGTCCTTTACCGAAACCTTAAGAATCACAGTCTTAGAGGAATATTCATGAAATATCATAGTGAACAGAGTGATAAGGATAACTGTCTTGTCCTGTGTTGAACGCATTGCGCTCTAACCGCGTATGCGGCAGGATCATAAAAAAATATTATTATCATGACTACACAATTAAATATCACAAAAGTAGATAATTTTGTTTAGAGTATAGGGAAAATATATAATACTCGCATCTATGGTGGGATGATGGCTACGTTTCTTGGTATAAATAAAGATGAGATAGTTGCGGTTGTTGTAGTGGTATTTTTCTGTCTCGAAAATGGAACAAATTTGATATTGTGAATGAGAAAACAAGCAGAGTTAAAATATAATGGAAACAATTAAATAATATATTCATGAGATAATAGATGGCTCTGTCATATGTACATTAAAAGAAACTACGTCCAACTAGTGTTTACATATTCTCACAGGTGGCGCTAGTGGTTTGATATCACCTAAGAGCTCAGAAACAGGATAAATTTGTTAGGAGGTAGTAGGAGACTAAAACATGGCAGGAGGTATTAAATAAAACATAAAAATAAAATCATATAATGCATTCAATAGCTCATAGATGGCTCTGTATGTAGGAGAAACAATATCAAACTAGTATATATATTTGCTCAAAGGTAGCGCTAGTGGTTTGATATCACCTATATCTTAGAAACAGGTTAGATTTGCTATGAACTAAATGGAAGCCAAAAAATAGAAGGTGCATTGAATATCTCATAGATGACTCTGTCTTCGATAAACACAATAGTAACGATTTCCAAATAGTGTATACATTTTCTCAAAGACGGCATTGTCGAGTTTTTTTTATTACATTCAAGCTTTAAAGCACTGCTGTTTGTCTCAGGGAAAGGACCTTTTTGTTGAGATTTATTATAAGATGAACAAGTTATTATAAAATTAGTAATAACATGAAATAATGATTGAATATCTCAGAGATGGCTTTGAGGCAATATAATAAATTATTATCTTCTCGCTAATTCTTCACTATTTTGTCTCAGAAATGGTAGTAAAAAAATGTATTATCAAACAGACATATTACTAACCATACCGGTAGTATTTGACTTTTACGGTGACCGGAAAAAAGCGCAAACGATAAAAGCAAACATGAAAATTCCGCACAGAAAAAACCCCACGATCATAAATACTCACATGAAAAAAGCTTACACAGAAGAATGCTCACATGAAAAAAGCTTACACAGAAGAATGCTCACAAGAAAAATGCCCACACGGAAAAATTCGCACAAGGATAAATGCCCACACGAAAAATACCCACATGAAAAATACTCACACAAAAAATTCCCATACGAAAAATACCCACAAGAAAGAAATTATAAATAAAGCTTAATTTTTAACGGAATGCAAATTTTATTGGGGTTATGCATTACTTACCTTTTAGTTTACACTTGTAAAGTGCTCATTGATTTATTATTGTGCACTCGTAGAGTTTGCATTCACTTTTTTGGGTCTTTTTATTAATTTAAAGTAATTTTTTGGAATTGTTGATCTCATTTTTGGATAATTTGTTGACCCAATTTTAATTCATCAAAATCCTGGCCCTGGTACAAAAACATAACCAATGTTTACAACAAGTGCTTAGGGTTCAAATAAAATACAAAAATATATCAAAATAGAGTTACATTTAACTATTACTCTGAAAATTTTAAACTGGAAGTCGACATTTTAATACAAAGTGTTGACCTTTGGGGACCCAATATCAATATTTTTACTTTCTCGCTACCTTACAAGTAGAGCAATTATTGTGATTACCAAAAAAAATTTAACTCAAGATTTTGATGAATGTCAACGTTTCACGATCCTCCGAATCCGAAAAAGTTGTTTTCGCAATGCCATTTGTCTGTCTGTCTATCAGTCTATACCTCGGGCTAGAGCCTAAACTATTTTACCAATTGAGCTAAGACCCAGTATTTAGGGTTTTCATACGATTACCCCGAGGAAATTTTGGAATTGGATATCCAACCCTAAGATTAAGGGTAGTTTCCTTAAGGTCAGAAAGAGAAAAATTGATTTTATCACAGTTGGCTTTAGTCATTTTGACTAAATTTCATTTCTAAACATCGATCTATATTACAAACTAAATTGATAGCCTCCATTTTTCGTCAAAATGACTTTAAGGATTCCGGTCTGATGCTTAAATTCTAATTGAGAAAAATTCTATTTTCTCAGAATCAGCTATAATGATTTTGATTAAAGCTCTCACCTAGACGTTTATTAAGATTATAAACAAAATTGATTTTCTCATTTTCCCATGAAAATTATTTTAGTGTTCTTTACAGTACTGTACAAGTTTAGTACTATTAAATGTAAAAAGGTTTTATTTGAAATATATTTTTAATTTTTATAAAACCAATAGTTTCTGATATTTTGGCAAATATATCAATATAATTTTGTGATCTTTAGTTGTGAAGAGATACTTAAGTTCAAACGCAATAATTCTTTAATGCCATTGAGTAAGAAAATTAGTAATTCTTTCAAGAAGTTGATGATTTTCCTTTAACCTCTTAAGGTAAGTGTTTGTACAGCACAGGAGTGAATCAAGGATTTTAGTGAGGGCGAGAGGGGCGTGGGTGCTCCCATCGGGATCGAGTAGGGTGGTGGGGGCTTCAAGAAATTTTAACATAAAAACACTTCAAACTTTGAGAGGAAATCTTTGAGTAATTTTTCAATGTAACGCTAAACTTGATATTGGTCTTATAATGAAGGGTATAGTATGAAATTTGCTATTAATATTGAAATTTATTAAAAGCAAATAATAAGAACATATTTAGTATTATTAAAAGATTTTGTTTAAAGGAATTTTTTTTAAATAAATTATTTTAAAGATCTTTATTTATTATTAATCATTTAAATAGTAATAATAAAAATTGCAAAATAAATTTAAACCTAAACAATGTTTGTGCAAAAAGGTGATATGCACACAACTTAAATTTGGGTAGTTTCATTAATGCCCATTTTCATCATTTTAATACATAATGTGATTGTTTAAGTATTAATAAGAATTATCGTATATTAATAATTTAATAATATTACCAATAGGAATTTAAAAAATTAAATCTTGTTAGTGAGATAATATTACGTGAAAATAAAACTAGTAGTGACCTTAACATTGATTTAATTGGTTTAATTTCCTTAAGGGGGGTGCGCTCCACTCCTGGATCCACCTCTGTTACAGAAATGATTTATCTCTCTCATTTTATACTTAATAGTCAATTAATACCCATTTTAATGGTCAAAATGTATAGAAGAGAAATTTAATAGCAATGCGATAACCATAATATGTGCATTCCCTAATAAAATGTCAAATATTTTAACCGGAAGTCAAAATTTTAATACGAAGTGTTGACCCTTGGAGACCCAATATTGATATTTTTTATTGGTCCACATGTACAAATGAAGACGTTAATACTTTAGAAATAAATTATAAAATGTATAACCGTTAGTCAAAAAAAGTTTGTTATTATAGCACAATTCACTACTGTATATTATATTATGAATTTTGAGTAAATATCTACAATTTTACACTAGCGCGAGAAAGTCCGTGCGAAGTTCCATATCATTTATTTTTGTAGTGACATACATACTGTAACGTTTAAAAGAGCTAGCCCGATATGTTAATGTTTGTACGCCACCATTAGGGTGATATTTGATATAACGATTGAATTGGGTCCAAGTTTGCTGTTCTGTATAATTAATTAAAAAGGGATGATGATGTCTTATTGTATAAATTAAAAGTTCTAGTATTTTATAGTTTTTTTATTTTAAGTAGATAAACAGTTTTTTACTAGATATTTCACACGTTGTAAATTTTAATAAAAGCCTGACTATTATTACGTTATATGCATGATAATTCCCAACACGTGAAATTTAGAACACAGATTAAGATGTAATAGACTCCAGCTACACGGTTCCTCGTCAGGAAGGAAATTGAAGAAATGTGTACCCTGAAAGGGGTATATCAAGCGACATTTCCTTCTCGAAGCTTATTAAAAGAAAAAAGGTGATGTCATCCAGGTGCGTTTCTGTCCACAAAACTGCGTTGTCTTTTTAAACGATACGTAGAAGAATGTCACCATAGCTTGCAACTTAACAACTTAGCACAAATAAATCTTACTACTCGCTCTCATTTAAAATATCGTAATTTTGAATAAAGATGTGAATAATAAATTATTGAAATGTATAATTCTATATCATTACAATACCACAGATACCAATTTGGAACAAAATCCTTAAAGCCGCTTTCAAAATATTTTGAATTTTCTAAAATTATTCATCAGTATATTGCCCTTCAACTAATTTTTACCAAAAAACCAAATATAAGGTGTTGTATCAATTATTTGGGAGGTCAAATATAATCTATACATCAATTTCAATCCAAATCATTAAAGACATTTTCGAAATTGGAATTCAAAAAAAGCACTCAAAACCCTTAATTTGAGGGCTGGGGTGAAAATAAAAAAACGGAGGTATAAAGTTGTAAAAATTAAATATCAAGTTTGATCACATACATAGACAGACAGACAAGGATACTGACAGCATTGTAAAATGCAGTTCTTTTTCTTGTTTAAATTATTTATTTTTATTTCTATTTTGATTTTTCCACGATTAGAATACTTTCGCTTTTAATGAGAAAGTAAAATGAATGGGGGCTTTTGTCTCTATGGACATTTTTCCGTGTGCGCACTTTTAGTGTGAGCTTTTTTTCCATGAGCATTTTTCGTTTGAACAATTTTCATGTGGGCATTTTTCGGTGGGGGCTTTTTTCCGTGTGGGCATTTTTGCGTGTGGCCTTTTTATCTGTGAGCATTTATGGTTGTGGAGTTTTTTCTGTGCGAAGTTTTCGTGTTCTCCTCTATCACTTGCGCTTTTTTCATATAATCTACTTTTTCATAGTCAATAATTAAGGAAAATATTTAAATATATAATTTTATACATTGAACTGTGACAATATTTGTGAAAATTGATTAAAAAATTATGTAAAATTATATAGTTATAAAATATTATATAATTAAAATGTCATTAAATGTTTGTTATAGCTAATCTCACTAGCTTAAAAAAAATGTAGTTGAAGTAATTTCCTTCATTATTTAAAACTATATCTAATACATAAAATTTCACTTATTCTTTGCTAAAACTCAATGTGGAACAAAATAATTGAAATCATTCCATCATTAATAATAATTCATATACACCTACTTGCTTTACAACATATTTTAGAATTTGTTCTAATATATTTTCAATAATCATAAATCAAATTACATAGATAATTTTATTTGTAATTAATAATCGCTTTGATATTGAGATTAATCGTGTAATACATATCAATCGAAATGTACGGACGGGTAAATGTATCTTAAAGAGTCGTTAGATGTATGTGGATTATTGCTAAGAATGAAGTAGTATCAAAAGAGGCAAAGATAGCAGTATATAAAAGTGTGTTAGCGCCATCATTCTTGTATGGATTTGAAGCGTTGGTTTGTCAGGAGAAACACAATAGCAAGGTGAATGTAGTTGGAATGAGATATCTAAGAAATGTATGTGGAAAAACTCGTATGGATAGAGTCAGTACTGGATGGATACTGAAGGAGTGAGGTTTAAAAGGAAATACAATATGTCAGTGTGAAAGAGGCATCTCAAGTTGGTGTGGGCATGTTCAGAGGATGTGTATGCGTTGAGTGAGAAATCAAATGTATGAAGATAGTGTGTGTGGATCAAAAGGAAGGTATAGACCATATAAGAAGTGACTAAATGCTATAGACGAATGGTTGAAAAATATAAACATTAAGAGTTTAAATAATAAAAGAGCATGTATGACTCGGTGTATGGATGTTGTTGAAGCGAAGGGAGTATGTAAGGTTAGGGAAGTGTGGAGAAAGTTAGTGAGGATGGATTAAGTATGAAGTGTTTTTTTTATAGCAACATGGACATTTTCTTGCTTACCCCACCAGGGAACAGAGGGATTAAGTATTGTACGTATGTAGGGTTTCTAGCTCTGACCTATGAATTATTTTCAATCCAACAGGAAGCACGAATAGAGTGCCTTAAAAGCGGATTAGCTAGTACTGTATATGTGAATCTGAACTATTATAACGGAGTTTGGTCCTTGCTGGTAATACAAATATTATGTCTGACTCAAACCTAAGGAACTAGGGTTAAAACCGTACAAGATATACAAATAGTTTTTCTGAATATGGCACATAAGTCTGAGGCTCAATGCTCATAGGTTGTTTCGTGGGCCAGCCTGATGAGAGGATATGATTGTGGACACCTCCCAATATTTGTACTTTAAGATAAAAACCCCATCAAAATAAAATAAAGCTGACATGTGTTTAAATATTTTACTTACTTGCAAGAGCACAGTTGTCTCCAACACGTAATCTATGGTGTGAACCCCTAGGCTAGTTATACCGACAGAGCGGCCCTCATTGTTTGTGAGGATAGTTCCAACATTTGAGGATAGAGGGTGTCATTTGGTCAGCACAATGAACCCTCCAGCCATTTATCTCAGTTTTCTAAAACTACACGTACCAAAGGCGCTTATTAAACAGAATGCCCTTGCTTCATACTTGCAGACAGTAGAGATGTAAGTTGGTTTCCCCGCAAGATGGAACTGTTTTGGTTATATCTATGTCGCCTTAAAACATACTTGAGAAACATAATGTCTCAAATATAACAAGCCACGTAGCTGTGTCATACACATAAAGATGATTTGGATAAGATAAGAATTTATCATATTATTTAAATACGTTTATATATGTACTTAATGACAGGGAGAAGGTTTTTGAAGCCAATGTTCACTTAATAAGTGTTAACTATTTAACACAAAATGATAAGGCATCTTTTAAATAGGGCTTGTGGATATATGTTTCAAAAATATTGACCAAATTATTGAGATAATGTTTAGCCATATTTGAATCTGGTATTAATTTAAAATATTGAATTAATATCAATGTTTAGATTAGTTATATATATTGTTAGTATAATCAACTCTCATAGAGTACAGTGGGCAGGACATGCAGCGCGAATGGGAGATTCTATAACCTTGTTCAGGGTATTGACTATTGACTGCCAAACTCGATGGGAAGAGGCCAGTGTGGAAAGACCTAGGTGGAGGTGAGAGGATAATATTATAATGCACCTAAACTAGAAAGAGTGAAATGAGGGGGACTGGATAGAATTAGCTCTAGATAGGGGTGTTGGGCGTACTTTTGTAAGTGCGACAGTGAGCTTTCAAGTTTTAATATCGTAGGGTGAGTAAGTTCAAATGAAAGAGAGTATTTTGAATAGGAAGATTTGTATTTAATAGGTAATACAGTGGATTCGGCTAGTTGGGACATATTGGACTAGATCATTTTGGCCCAATTGAGCGGCTGCCCCAATTAAACGAAATTTTAAATATTGATCCAAGCCTTTTTTTAATTGTTAAAGTGAAAAGAAAAAAATAATATGTAAAATTAATATACATGCATATGCATATGTCAGCAAAGGTTACACATTAATTAAATATTAGTTCTTTCCTTGAGAAAAATTATCGAGTGTACTCTAACGTGTTTTCTTTGTGGATTGCAACTGAACAAAGTCGGTGGAAGTATCTAATGCTGATAAAAGACTGCCTCCAGTGATTCCGTGCATGAAATAGCATCTCAATTCAACAATATATTTCCTTGCATCTTGGTTAGTCACTCGATTAGCTATATCATCGTCATCATTTTCTTGGTCTTCTGTTGTTTTTGAGTGTTTTGACTCAATCTGTTCAGTAATCGTTTCTTCACAATTTTCACTCTCATTATGGCATTGAATATTATCACCAACCCATTCAAACTTGTCACGATTTTGGACATGTTACAGGCCCACAAAAATGACAGTACAATTAACTGCGTCTTAATCAAAATTAATCGTGAAATCATATTTTGCAAAAAAAAAAAATTCTGAATTGTATTACTGATTATTCCTCGTCAGCCGACAAGATCAATTGTACAGTTTTAGCATTGAAACGTTTGCACTAACTTCTATTGTAACCTAGTTACAACCTGACAAGGAAGAAATGATAACACTCACCAGACCAGACCAACTTGACTCGTTCCGACTCCACTACAATACACACCGGAGACGCTCGTCACCACAACATCAACACCCGACTGAACCGAGGCTTCTTACCTCATCGCTGGGCGTGTGGTTGAGCTCCCCC